>JAGFPH010006550.1:8840-41064 GCA_018207615.1 Philaenus spumarius | reverse complement strand
GTTGTAGGCAAGGTATGTCTTTATAAAAAGCCCATGTCACTGTTTTATCTATTTTCTCCAGTTGTAGGCAAGGTATGTCTTTATAAAAAGCCCATGTCACTGTTTTAACTATTTTCTCCAGTTGATCAAATATATTTTTTTGTTTTTATTAAATAACAAAGTGTAACATAGTTTGCAAAAATTGGTTAAATGAGGTTAAGCGCCATTTAAAAACTACTTATTTAATAAAGAAATGAATTTAATTTATCTAGGGTGTAGTCATTGAGCTGAGATTGAGCCAACTTTGTAAAGAGATTTTAGGCATAGAAAAGTGAAAACTCGTTGATCATTTTATGACAACTTTTTAACAATTTTATTTAAATAATATTAATAGAAAAAAATATACATATGAAATACAAAAACACGGATCAGTGATAATGGTTAAACATACAAAATTTAAATAATATATCTCAACGCACTTCACCCCACTTGTCACAATGTTCAACTTGACTGTACACATAAATGTAGCACCTTTTTACCTTGTAGCATTCTTAACCCTTAAACTGTTCATGCTAATTTTTTTGCAACGCCAAACCATTTCAGTGCATGTGCATATTGCTAGTGTATATTAATAAACTTTAACAACTATAAAAGTAGATAATACTTTAGAACATAGCATGATACTTAGTGACTGTCCAACTCCATTGCTTAAGATAGAATAACGATACTTCCCCTGTACTTAATTAATTCTTCTCCAGAAAAACCCTGACTCGAGGTTCCGCTTCCTTCTTGCTGGATCTGTATTGGTCCAGCCCGATCAGATGATAGTAACAAGTTATAAAACAATTGTGTGTTTCTGTTGTAGATCTATTGTGGTTTTTGCATGTGTGTACAATCGTTACTGTTCTATGTTTTTGATTCCCTACTGTCTATCTATATTGTTGTGACACTAGGCCTTCGCTTCTAACATTGGTCGTGATTGAGCGAACACTTGTGTTCTTGGTCCTCTTCAACTCCGTAGCTGTAAGGGTGGCCTCCGAGCTAAAAAGATGGCTCAAAGGTCCGAGGGAAAAGAAAAGCTTTCTTTTTAGTAACGATTTATTTTTACTAATTTTTTCCTTCATTCGCAGTACAATTAATTTGTCTATAATCTACACACACAAACTCTACTGGCAGTTCCTATTTAAACATTTGAGGATCACTGTAAAAGGGTACGGAAAACAACCACGAGTCTAGTCGGCAAGCCTTCTCCCAAGAGAGTCTACTTTAAGACTGCCAAATTGCATTATGTTCAATTGAACCCCGCCGAAGAAACTTGCACTCCATTTACAAAACGAGCTGCTATTTGGCACATAGTATTTACTTCCAACTTGCATTCAGAATCTAGTGTGTTTAGTGAATGATGGACAATTAGTAATTATGTATTAACTCTTCCCACACGGCAAATGAGTATAACCGCAACGGTAGACTTTGACCCAAATGCAAATTATGTTTAAAGTCACAAAAATATATTTTAGCCTCTGGTTAATTATTTAGTTCACTAAAATTCCGGTAGAATGCAGAGGCCTGTCCGCTGTCTATTCAGGAAGAGGCGGCGCACATATCCTATAGCTTCTACGGAGTTGATAACGGCTAAACTGGCAGATTCACTTATCTGATAGGCAACGCCCGCACTCCTCATTGTTTTGAAGAAGTATTGTTTTTATAGATCTTTTGTAGTTTTTAGATTGGATTGTAAATATTTTTTGTTAACATTTTATTTGTTTTATGTGTATACCTATACTACCAGTATTTGAGTGAATATTTTTCATTGTGTGAATCTTCTTGGTGTAAATATCTTTTTATTTTATTGAATAAAATGGAAAATCCTGATGACTCAGATTTCAAAACTTTTGGTTCTGAGTGTAATAAATGCATATTGCAAAGACAAATATTGCAATGCATATATAGGACAAAGAAAAGAATCCCTCTACTTTGCACGACTTGCACCGTTGTCTCTGCACCGTGATAAGTGTTTTGAGATTTACCACACCTCTCCAACATACTAATTGTCTAATAATATGTTGTTTTTTGTAATTTTAATATTACCTTGTAATTTTTATATATTATTTCACAATATTACTGCTCCAATTAAAAAAAAAATTTAGGTTTTTTTTGCAATTTTTTACTATTATGTTTTATAATAAAAAATGTTAAATGTAATCAAAACTCAATGATGATATATTTTTTAATTACCCTTTCACACACAAAACAAAAACAAAAATCAACTTTGAAGAAAAAAACTAAAAAATGTTTAAGTTATTTCAGCATTGTGGTGAAATAGGGCAAATTTTATTCAGCGTGCGAATGGTTAATGATGGCATGATGTCTTTGCACAATTATGTACACATCCGTGCCCACTGGGTATATTGTGTTATATCTAATCTATTCTTTACTATCTGTACTCTTGTTTTTTAAATCTAATGTGTTGGTTGAACATCTATTCATTTTAGACAAATTGCCAATGTTAAAAAAGGGGTAATGAATAGGGCTTTGTATTTTGTAAAAGAGTGGGCTTGACTGGAGGGCATAACAATATCTCCATCCAGCTGGCATACCGCTTGTCAACGACACTGTAGTTTGTATATTACTGTTGTTTGTTGTCTCTAATGAATCAATTTCAGCTTATGCTATTCTTGATCTAGCTTCGCAATAAAGACAGGGCTTTTCTATTCTATCTCGCATAGACTTAGGACAGATTTGCTGGGCAAACAGTTGCAGAATGTGTAATTTTGTACTCTTTAATTAATTTCCTCTTATTTTTGTTTTCCACATTGAGTATGTTTCTTTTGTACATCGGTGTAACTGACTTAGGTGAAATACTTTTAGATTAGTGTTGCTTTGCATTAAGTGGCTTGTATGTTATATCTAAACACAATTTAAGAGTTGAAATTTGTGTTTATTGAATTATCAATTGGTTATTTATGAATATGTTCTTATTGTTTTAATTTTATTTTTGTGTTCAACATCAGCAAGAGAGTGTTGTGAAATAATATGAACATACTATACCCAAATCTATATACATGTACATAATAAAATCATGTCTGTATGTGACGGCATCAACTGAGAACGGCTGAACATATAAAGCTGAGGTTTGATCCACTAGACGCAGCATTCCTTCGGGAAGGTTTAGGAGAAATCCATATTTGAAAAGTCCATTCCTTCAAAAACTGTGACATCATTAGTGACCAAAGACGAATATGTCACCTTCTTTTGGGCACGTTTCTGCTTAAAACTTTAGACTGGTAGCACCTACATTGAACTTGAGATCCTCATTGGATTCAGCATGCTGAGTTCTTTCAAATGGCCACCGAGCCAATTCTGTAGTTTGTATAGTTTAGCAGTTACAACACAAAAAGTGAGAGTTTTCTTACATTTTTGGTTTACTGACTTTTAAACAGCTGTAGCTTTTTAACAGTAGGTTTTAGAGAAAATCTGAGACCGCCTTGGCGATTGAAAATTTCATTCTACACAACTTTCATATTTGAAATTTTTCTCCAAAAAGATCTAACATGTTTGGTTAAAGGTATTTTTAGTTAAAGTCGCGGGTACAGCTAGTTAAGTAGAAAATTCAAAATCTCTGCGTCCTAAAAAGTATTTATTTTAAAACTTTTTTCAGATTAGAATAAATATAAATAAATAAAATAATAATAAATACAGGATTTATGTATTGAGATTTTTTTGCACACTTTGGTTTACATTACATTTTAATGAAAAATCATTCATAAAACTATGAAAAATCATATTTAAAAATAGTTAATTGTAGTTTCTTTCTTTTCTTTGGACTGCATTGTGGTTGTTGGACACTGTATTGACAATGGCTATGACAATGGCCTTAAAGTAGACAAACTATAATTTAAATTTAACTTTTAAATTATTGTTAATCTTCTAAAATAAAATATAGGCTAATAATTTAATTCAGAACTAATTTTGTAGTAAATACTTCCTTTATAGCAAACATTACATTATCACAGAGACTATGCTATAGCTAATTTTCATAAAATTTTTTATCAGGATTCTAGTTTGAAGACAAAAAATAAAGATAATTTGGATTCGGATTTGAAAAAATTTGAATTTGACTCATCTCTAAATATAATCTTCGTATTTTGCTAATGAGTTCAGTGGAAGGTTTCGTTGGCTTTACCGTGCCCAAATAAAGTTGAAAGTTCAAAATTTGTTTTTATACACGGTGGTTCTTTTTCATTTTTCTGCTTGAGCATTGGCAAAGTGTACACAATTCAGGAGTGAAACTTTTGATCCTGTACACTAATCTTCTGATAGCCACTGTCTGAACTTTTCCGTATTATAATATGTTTTAATTTGGTTTACCGTATGTCTGTAGATTTTGTTACCGTTTGACCTTTTTAGTACTTTTATCAGTCATGATAACAAAATCACACAGAATTAGTAGTAACATAACTTCAATTCAAATTAGTACAATTAATCACAAGAGTTGCAAATCCTAATGAGTAGAACTGAACTATTCAATTTCAGACGCTACAAGCATTTGTAACAGCGGCTAAGCTTATTAGTGGCGACAAAGCGACGAGTCGGTGTTACTATAGTATTGAAATAACCTCACCTCTAGTAACTGAGGCAAAAGTATTTTAAGCATTAAAGCTATGAAACTAGAAACATAACTATATTTTTTATCCTTACCACAGCTGGAGAAGGAACATGGATACTGGCCACAGATCTAGGTCTAACATGATTTGCCAGATGGCAAAGTACAACGCCGTCACTAAGTGCAGGAGACAAGTCAGCTGGCAGTGACATTTTAAGTCTTGTTTCTAAATTCTGAAATAATAACATTCAAGTTACATTAAGCACCAAAATACTATTGCATTGTTTGTTACAGTTTTGTTTTCTTTAACTTTATTTCTGGTTAAAATTGTGTTTAGTACCTTTACAGTTTGTCCCAATTTTTCCTCACTAGTTTGAAATTTTATATTAGTAACATGAACCTGCTTGACTTCTACTAAGAATGGCTACCCAAACCAAACTCATTTTTTGGGTAGGTAATACTTTCTTATTTTGTGAATATAATTCTTGCTTGTTGAATTTTTTTAAATTATAGATAAATAAGAAGTTAAATTCAATTGTATTTTTATAATTTTCGTAAATAGTGAGGTTTTTTGTTTTGTTATATTTTTGAACGAATGTATAATAATATTATATAGAGGTAAAAATTTTTTGTTTGCTTGTATGTAGGGGGTAATCTCTGGAACTACTGAACCGATTGAAAAAATAGTTTTACTAATAAAAAGCTACACTGTCCCTGAGTAACATAGGCTATAATTCATTTTGATAAAACAATTTTTTTATTTCAATATTTATAAATTTAGTCGGAAAAAATTCTTAGGTTAGGCTTAGATTTCCGTCATATTTCTTGAATGTATTTACATTCATTACCATAGCATCCAATTGAATAAAATAACAGATAAAACAGCTGATTTCCATTAACATCTGATTTCAAACTTTGAAGCAACTATTTGTATTTCTAACTTTTAGGTTAGGTTTTTATTAAAGTGTAGACGAAAGCCTTGCTGGTTCTTTTCACCTTTATTATAACTACTGATATAAAATATACGAAATAATTTGATTTGAACATTCAACATTATTTACCATCTTGGCTTTGGGGTTATTGTTAATCCTACACCTTTATTATAAAGAAAACATAGCATGATTATGCGTACAGAAAGTTCCAATGGGGTGGGCGTGCGGAGCACGCAGCGGTTTTACCTAGTTTTAGATAATCGTAGAGTATGGGTGTGAAAGATTGACTTTTTGACTTTGAGACGAAAAACGAGAAGTTGTTTAACACAGATTATCAAAAAAATCACAGAGTTGGGGATTAGACATAAGCAAGAAAAGAGAATTTACTAAATAGAATTTATCGAGATTGAGAGAAAAAA
The DNA here is from genome assembly GCA_018207615.1 of Philaenus spumarius. Taxonomy (NCBI): domain Eukaryota; kingdom Metazoa; phylum Arthropoda; class Insecta; order Hemiptera; family Aphrophoridae; genus Philaenus; species Philaenus spumarius. The sequence goes on along the minus strand of JAGFPH010006550.1, from coordinate 35,131 downwards.
GGAGAATACCGTTTTAGGGACAAGGATGAACCAAAATTTTAAATCACGAGATGAGAGCGAGAAATATCAAATACCTTTTTATATCATTGGAAGAAATATAATGTAAATGGGGAGTAATTATTAATAAGATAACCTGCTTTCAATTTTCTATTTATAGTAAATTATGAAAGCTATTGTATGTCATAGATAATTATGTAATTTAACAGTGACTATTGATTAATAAACCTTTACCCTACACTTACAAATATATTAATTTTTACATTATTATGTAATGCTGGGTATTTTTAATATTAGAACGGGACTAAAGAATTAAATTCACAGAAGAATAAAAATTAAACCTTGACACGTGTAACAGTATTTGCACACGGCTCTATAAAAAGAAAAAGCCTACCTCATCTTTGATAAGCTTGCCCACAGATATTAATCACCCCGATCTCCTTGGCAACAACAATGTAGCGCGTGCTAAAACTATACGCATCTAAAGACACGTCATGCCAGATAAGGCCTAATGATGAGTCTCCCGGGGCGGTTCCCTCGATCTATATAACCTACCCGAAGGCACTAGCTAAGCCAGTAGTAGCTGTCAGTAGTCAGATAGTTCTTCAGGACTCTGCCGAGAACACCTAGACTCATATTCTCAGTCTCCAGAGACCACCAGCCGTCGATATGAAGTTGTCATACTTAATTTGTAAGTAGAATTGTTTAAATCGGACTTAGAGGAAAAATGAGATTTTATCAAGCAATGGTTAAACGAATTGAAAAGTAAATAGTTTTGTTTTATTTAAGTGTAACTTAAATAAATGGTTTTTCTGAATTGAATTATTGAATATTAAAGTAACTAAAGTAATAAGAGTACCAAGCTCGAAGTAAATTGAAATATGTTGTTGTAACTTAATAAGTAATGGACCTTCAGTCATAAAATAGATCTGTGCTATAGATGAATAAAATAAAAAGTGTTTCTTTATTTCAAATGAACTTCAGTATAGTTATTAACCTATACCTCTAACCCTATTCAGTATTCAACCTATCTCTTTCTCTTACCAGTACATTTTAATTAATGTAAAGCCTTACCGAGCACTTGGTCGGGCATTACAATTATATTTATTTTAGTTTGTAATTAATTGATATTTACTAACCCGAAGTTATAACATAAAACTCAATCTCTACTTTGCCAAGTTACTTCTCTTCAGTGTCAAGATAATTTAAAACTCACTCATCAGCATCTAACAATAATGATAAGATATAGAAGTACAGAACCGGCGCCAGTGTTGACGCGCCGTTCGGATGTGCACGTTCTCGTAGTCTCTTTCACGTGATTTAAATTAATAATGACCTCCACGTGGAGTGAATATGTTTTGTGTGAGTATGTTTATGTATATATAATCGTGGTTTTTAATTTTCCTGATTGCACGTTGCAATGTCAAAGTTGTCATCCTCAGTAACACATACCTCTGTTATAATTCATTAGTTGTATTTTAAGTATCACCGTAGTGACTTTTTGTCATGTAAATGCATTTGACAATGGACGTGGAATATAAATTATTTCTACATCTATCAGTTGGATAAAAACTGCAATAACTAATATACTAACTGTTCTCAGTTGTTGAATGAGTTCCGCTTCTTCTTTAGCTTTCTCAAACTCTCTTCTCATTGTAAAGCTTAGCTTATCCGGAGGCACATTACGGTTCCATGTCATAGGTCTAGGTTCTCCCGGAGGTCCCACATAGCCTAAGGTAGTTGTGACTAACTGCGGAGCAGCAGGTTTGATATAAGCGTTATTACATCCGTTCACCCCTGAATGTTCCTGCGAAGTAAGTACTCTACTAACATCTATTTTTAGATTTACACTTTACAATTTGAAAATAAACAAATTATGGAAAACTTTTAATAAAATTTAAACTAGCTAAATGGTAATTTTTTTTTAAATAGAGTAGTTTAATTGTAGAAAATATTAATTAAATTTAACCCTTTCTCCCGGATTCCATAGTAACTCGTAGTAATTTATTTTTATCACTCCCCGTTTTCCGTAGTAACCCGTAGTAGTACTTTAAATGTGTATATCTTCGCTATCTGTTTAAATAGTTTAAAACTAACTTCAGAAACTTGTTCAGAGAACATTTTACAGTATGTTGTATAACAGTTGTAATTTCTTTCAACTGTTTAGAATTTTATATTTGTGTTTAGAAACAGCTGTAACACAACTTTTGTCAACCTAGAGTCACGTAAAACATGGTAGTGTGACAGAACGTTGTAAATGAAAGTGAAATTGAAAAAATACTAGAGGAAAGTTATGATACTGATTTAAATTACGAGTCTAGTGATAGTTACAATTCAGGTGCAAGTGATTTTGAAGTGGAACTGGATAAATCAGAAGAAGAAGGAAAAATAGGCCAAGGTGATGTTTCTCAACCGGCTAAAAGGTTACGTTTAGCTAAAAGACGTAATAATAAACATAATACTAATATTTCAGTAAAATGGTCAGATAGATTAAATTTTACAGAGCCAGAATTTTTTAATAATAACTACAGTGGATCCGTACATATTTAATACGTTAAGGGTCGGCTCTAGTAAAACAGAAAGCAACCTGCGACTCCAGCTTAGCGACGGTAGGTTACGCAGACATTGCTCATCCTAAATCCATTTAAAACCCGCAATTGTTCAAATAGCGTTTAAAAAAAAAATACAGTACCATACTCTTGGGGACAAAATTCTTCATACGAATGGCTTGGTAGTTTTTCGTTATAATTAATAGTGTCAACATAAAAAAATATTAAAAATCAATGTTTTAAATTGTTAATAAATATTAAACAAAATGTTTTTCTTAGTTTTGGAAAAGCCATTTGCATGCATATTGACCATAGCTTTAAAATGACGTATCGTTCATAATTTTCCGATCAAAAATAAAGGAAAAATTTGGATTTCAATTTAACATTGGTCTTATGGAGTGTCAGCCAACATGGCCGACAGCTAGAGCCGACCCTTAACTGAATATAAGTGACAAGTTTGGCCATTTAAGAGGTCTGGTATGAGGCACTTGGTTCCAACTATGAATCCGGGGGGAAAGAGTTAAAGAACATGTCACAACCAATCCTTTAATATCCGACCCTTATATCCAGCCGTCCTCACCAAAATAAACTTTACTGAAATTAAAGTAGTTGTGGTTGCTGATTACATTTGCGATTGTCACCACGACATGTTGCTTATTATTACTTTCAAGTTCAAGGTTAGTTACATTCCAGAGAAAATTTGTATCGTGGAGCTTTATTCATCTTATACGGAACATGTAGTCCCGGTAATCCTAGTTTGATCTAAACTGCTGTAGAGTTTCACAAACAGCCGTCAAGTAATGCCGTAACGATAAGTGTTGTTGTCAAGTACCGTCGTACGGGTAGTGTTTTGACAAACTCTTCACAGGACATCTTTGAAAATTAACATCAGTAACACGTCTTTAATGGTTCCCACACAAACTGGTCAACCTTTAAATGGAAAAGACTTATTGCGCCTCAATGTTAGAAATGAACTACGAAATCCCGGATTCCTACAAAATGTATGGTTTTCAGATGAAAGTCATGTACACCTAAATGGTTTCATCAAATGCAAAAACGATTTCTTGGATTTCAACATTCTGACGATGTTGTAGAAAAATCATAACATAATGAATACGAAACAGTATGGTGCTCTATAGGGAGAGGCAGACTGCGTTCGCATTTTGTTGAAAATGATGACGGGAATGCTGTTACTGTAAACCAGGTTTGTTATAGAGAAAACATCGTTCAACATATTCCAAGAGATCTGAAGAGTTTTAGTTGTTCAAGCAATCTTGCTTTTGGTTCCAAGTGGTTCCACCAGTCACACTGCTGCACCCTGACTTTTCCAAGTAACAAACTTTTCATATCCATCCTACTTCTGTGACTTTTTACCATCTCGTGCCTATGTGTGGGGAATGAAGAAGGATTTCATATTCCGAAATTTCATTTCATTTATTACAGCCGTTGACAAAAGTTACAATTTGTATGGCCAAGTCATTTTTTAGTTTTAACAATAAATAAAATTACAACCACATACCAATAACATATTTAAAACAAAAACAATCAAGATATTATATAACGTTAATAAATTAAATTTTACAACATATTCAAAAACAAATATACAAACACAGTAAATTTTGAGCCAAAACGGCCGTCGTACTACGGCAGTAAAATAGAATATTGTAAGACAGTGTAGGTAACAGCATTTATTTATTACATTAATATTTGGAATATAATTATAAAACTTATATTCATAATATCGGAGTTCAAATAACAATGATTTAATAGTATCATTATAACTTCTTCTTTTGTTGTACGGATGCACAAAAAACTCATCATCGGTCATTACGGTAATATAATGTACTATTTGATATCATACACTTTTGACACTTTAAAAAAGGGAGAGACATATCTACAAGCAAATGCCTGGAACTATGAGTGAACAGTTCGTTTCAATGCGGGTTGGGAATGTTTCAGTGAAACTGAAACCTTTTGTTTCGGTTTGCTTCAATCAAATTGTTTGGCGCACTGTGGTTTCAGCCTTAAAGCTGATTCTAAACACAGATCTAAAATCCTAAACAGTTGAAGGAAATTACAACATACTATAAAATATTCTCTGAACACATTTCTAAAGTTAGTTTTAAAATATTTCAACATATGGCGAAGTTATACGCATTTAAAGTACTACTAAGGTTAACTACGGAAACCAAGGGAGTGAAAAAAATTAATTACTACGGAATCCGAGGGAAAGGGTAATATTAGGAATAAGTAGGTTGTTGAGGGTATTCATTTTTAAAAAAAGGTTATTTCATCAATGATTTTTATATCCAGATTCAACTAATTCTGTCATTAGAATATACAAAGATTTGTCAAGTGTGTTATAATACCAGAACATTAATAGTCTGCTATACTGTAGTATTTTTTAGAAAATATCTTTTAAATGTAACTAAAATGCTACCCTGTTTTGGTAAGATTTTTAGATTGTATTTAAACTTTTTGAATCTAGTTCCTAATACATTGACAAAATATTTTTTTTACAGAAAATCAGTACCCTCAACAACATACCTATTCCTAATATTAACAAATTAAAAACCTACTTTGATGTATAACACAAACATAATTTCCCATAACTTTAATTGTCCATTACTTTGAAACAAAGCAAGATACTAAGCTCTAGTTTGCACCATTCTGTTTCTCTTTTAATACAGTTTGCAGTGATGTATTACATGACCTACCATTACATTTGAAATTGTTAACACCCTTCTCAAAGCCCCCAAAAACTATAGAGGGTCAGATTCGTAAAAAATGTTGTTCTGTTAGGAAACATAACATATGTACTAAATTTGGCAAACTTATTCTCAGTAACAAAAAAACGCAGTAAAAAAATTACCTTTTTTCCTGCTTCGGATGTCATCAAAAATCTAATGAAAATAACCGCAACAAATTAAACTGTCTGTTTTATGAAAACCAATATCAAGGCACCTATAATAACATCTTAACATCTTGGCATTTTAATTTTATATTTCTCATTCACACAGTTAATTGCTACTTACTGGAGAAGACTGATGCGTTGCAGTCGGGTTAAAGTTGTTGTTTCGAGAAGGTGTTACTTTCTGAACTGGCCTTTTCATATCTGTATTATTGCTGATAACAGGAACACCATCTAATTGTGAACTGGATAGTTTGTCAGATTCCTGTTCAAAATAAAACAATTGTTTTAGCAATCACTATACATATATTACTACTTATCGTATTGTAAACCGATTTTACGCTTTCTCATGATTTATAATTTTTACAGCAATTCTGACAAAACTCCAATTTACAAGTTATTAATTTCTGCAGTTAGTAATATATGATCTAACTGTATAATACTAGCTGACCCATGCGAAGCATTCCCATTCTAACTTACTAACAGTGTTTTATTAAATTAAATCCATGTTAAAGAGAAATAATTTTGTTATTGTTATTATATATTTTTAAACAACTTACCAACTTGCAGAAGGTAAACAACAACAAATAGGTGTATCCACAATGTTGTTTATAACCACGCTTACAATTAATTAAAAATAGCAATGTAGTGGCGTAACGGCAGCTCTCCAGCTGGGTATTGTTATCATCAGTGTAGGCAACGCCAGGAAAATATCCCTACAATTTACTTGATCTTAAATCACTGTTACTTTCGGATTCTTTATTTCTTTTTTTTTCGTATAATTGTATTTTGTATATTTTTCCGGTGTAGCGGTTAAGGAAAGCTTTAAAATGATGCCTCATTCACGTAATTTGAAGATGTATTAAGGAAGTTATGGCGTACCGACAAAAAAATGGCCTTGAGAAATAATATATGTGATAATCTATTGTATATAATCCTCTAACGATATATAATCTAACTGTATATAATCTAACGATATATAATCTAACTGTATAATATAATCTATTGTATATAATCTATTGTATATAATCTAACGATATATAATCTAACTGTATATAATCTAACGATATATAATCTAACGATATATAATCTAACTGTATAATATAATCTATTGTATATAATCTAACGACATATAATCTAGTTTAGTAATAATTATTGTGACTAACAATTGTGTAAGTTTATTATTTTAAGAAATTGAAGTTTTTATTGGCAATAAGCATTACCCCATTTTACACTTTCATTGTATTTCCTCCTAAAAAAAGTGTAAAACCGAGGTTTGACTGAAGTAAAAACAAAAATACTTACATTTACATGGTTATTATTAGGTAGGCCTACAGGTGATGGAGATGATTCTTCTGAACTTTGTCTAGGTCTGTAGACATCTTGTGTTCTTTGAAGCCTTAACGCTTCTTTGTATTCTCTGCAACAATAGTGCACACACAATGACTCATGTGCATAAAAACTAGCTTTAGCTTACTGCAAGTAAGAGCAATAATGTCAGTTGCAACAATGAATACAGAACCTATAAGAAGCGCAACGCTTATGGAGAATAGTCAGCCTAGTTGGTTGCCGCCAAATCGAGCTTAGCGTGGCAGCCGTTATTCAGCGCTGGCAGAAAATTTCCATCCGTCTGTGACTCATCAATCCTCCACACCAGGTTTGAGTGAGACAGAGAATGGCAAGCTCATCCTCTGTCTCACTTTCACTTGCCATACCGACGACAACAGCGCTCTCGCTACCTAGCGGCTGCCGCGCTAAGTTTACCAGATTCAAATAAACTAGGCTGAATCTTTAACACGGGCGTTGCGCTTCTTATAAGTTCTGCATTCATTGGATGCAATCAGCCTATAGAGACCAACAAGTGAGAGGTACTAATCCATAGACCTAGGATGTCTCTCCACCTCAGCTGAACGCAGTTTATCAGTCAAAACCTTTAAAGTTTTTTTTTTTTAAGAGTGTTTAAAATATATATTGTAATTTGTTTGTTAAATATAATAATGTAAATAGCGGCTTTAGATGGCTCTAAAATATGAGTTTTTAGACTATTTTAAATTGAGATAATTTCAGTGATGAAGAACCTAGGAATAATGGAGCAAGCTTTTTTGGCTATTTTGTAAGCATATTTCTTATAATTTCGCCAAAAATAGATTATTAATGAAAATGCTAAGTTGCCATATATGTGTCATTTTTTAGAATATAACAATTCACCTGTTTTAATAGAAATATTTTTTAATAATTTCGAGTCAGTGAGTTAAGAATCAATAACAAATTTAGTGTGCCGAAACCTTTAAAAATTAATTTCTTTAAGTATAAAATCCAAATGGACAACAAACCTGTGATATACAAAAGTTTTAGAATTTAGTTTTGAAGAGAAAAATAAATTTTGTTTTACTAAATTGGTGAATTTTGTAAAAAAAAAACTAAAATAAATAGATAATTTGTCTGAAAGCTTAGTTGTTTTAAATAATTGTTTAGAGTCACACATATAGTATTCTACTATAGGATAAAAGAATGTTTATGAAACTACAAAGTATAAAATAAACATACATTATTTTGTATGCAGAGCACTGTTTGGCTTCAAGAGCATGTGTCCTTAAAGTGCATTTCATAATACTATCTACCCTATATTGTGTTACATACCTGTACGACTGTACGTGATGTTGAGGTCGTGTAAACTCCATGTTGTTGATCGTAACTTGCTCGGACATAGATGATAAGGAACTCACACCGTTCAAATTACTTCCAGGTTTGCCGTACTTTGATCCTAAACTGTAAACAAAATACACTATGTTTTTAACACTTTTAAGGCCATGAAAAAAAAATTACACCAGATTATAAAAAGGCCCGTGACTAAACAGCACCTGTATGCCAAAAAAGTCAGGATGAAAATAGCAGTTTTGTCATAATGTAAAAAATGTGTAACTAATCTAAAAATACTAGTAGAGTTGTACTTTTTACTTTTTTCACTTGTAACAATATGTACCATATGTTTAATTAAAAAGGAAACCTTTTTTTATATATTATTTTTGGGGATTAATAGATTTATTATTTTTATTTTTTTTAGTCAAATAGATATAACTCAAAAATATATTGTAGGGTTTATATAGTTATTTTCTAACACATTTGTGTATTCTGTACAAATACTGAAAATTTCAAGAGAATATTTTAATAAATACCTCTTTCACTTAATCAGAAAAATTTACGTTGTGAACGGCGTACTTGATTTCCCTATTATTCACATGTTAAAGAACTGTTATTTTATATAAAATGAATTAAAAAATTTTGTCACAACTCGTAACTTGTAAAATAAATAGCTATTCAAATGTTTAGTGATCGTATCACTTACTTTCAAACTAAAGTATTTTACCCAGACTTGTAAGCTTAACTGAGCTTTGAAGCAGACTGCATCCTCACCCTTAACACCTGGCACCCTCCCCTCTTACTTCCACTCTATAAATAGCTATTCTTATCCCCAATATAAACATTATGCTGAGGGCATCTGGTATTATTATTAGAATTTCAAATTATCCATACTTTATTATGTAGGGAGTTTGTAAATTAAGATTTAACTCAAAAACCATCCATCCGTTTTTGACAAAATTTTACAGATGCGTTGAGCGTTGATTGTGTTCTAGATGACATGGACTACATTGCACATATCTTTTTTCAAAATAGGGCTTAAGGCCTTGATCCTCCCAAATAAATTGATTACAAACAATTTTGTTAAATATTAAAACAATATTGTGTATTTAACTATAAGAAAGATAATGTAGTGGTTGTACATAACAATTCCAGTTTGTATTTACCAGTACAAAAACATCTAAATGCTCCCAATTTTGGTAAGATTATAGAATTCCTAATATAATATTTTTGTAAATTTCACCATAGATAAATAATGAATAAATAATAATTGTAAAACATTAATTTATTATATTACATTTATAAAATACATTTGTTTTATTATTTATTATTATAATAGATAAATTAAAGTCTGAACACAAAATCTCACAACAAATACGTTTACTAACTTCAAACGCGTTTCAATGACAATGTCGCCATCGTCAGTGATGCAAGGGCTACAGTAGATCAATTATAGTTTGGTAACTGTAGCCCGTGCATCATTAAGGATGGGGACATTGGCGTTGAAAATCATTTGACGTTAGTAAACGTATTTGTTGTGAGATTTTGTGTTCAGGTTTTATTTTATCTAGTTATTTTCTCACAAATCAAGCTCAATAGTTATTTATTTTTATATTACAGTAAGACCTCGATTATCCGGCAGACCCGATAATTTGGCATCCATCATCTTGAAAATTTGCACTCATTACAAATGGCAGTTTTTGTAATTATTGAGTGATTTAAGCCCGGTCTACACTGTCTGTTGGCTCCGTAAAACAGTGTGTACAAATCTACTGCTCAATAAACTTGTCCAAAACAAACATTTCAATCAAAATTTCTCTTAAAAATCGAACCGATACAAAACAATGTGCTCTCGTCGTCCTTTAAAAACGTTAAAGTGACCGATTAACACTTTCGTTGCTGACAGTATTTCCTTGAACGTATTCCACTTAATGAAGATTATTTGAACAAATTGAAGTCTTTGGAAAAAGATACATTGAATTTCTTGTAAATAGTTGTTTGATTTAAAACCACTTTCCAGGGTGTCTACTAGTTCCCAGAAATAAAAATCAGTGACTTTTCAGTGACTTTTAGGGTAAAAATTTTAAAAATCAAGTTTATATATACAAAGTCTTTATTCTGTAAAACTTAAAATCACTTATGTCAACTTCTCTTAGTAATACACCCAACTAGTGATTCGCGATTGCGTGATGTTTTAGTCTCGATTTTTCAAACATCTCGAGCATCAAACAATCGCGCATCACTACGCCGCAACTTGTCTGCTCCGCTGTTTCCTACTACGCCCATACTCCCTGCTAACCGAACGCTGTTCCTGTTTATTTTCATGTTTTGGCAAAAAAGACATTGACATAAAAAAACATAAAACACATAATTACTCTGCTTAATATATGCTCAAAATTATTTTAAAGGCTAGATATGTCTTATAAAAAACTCATCAGGTTATTATAGGAAAAATATTTGATCATCTTGAAGCCCGGGGCTATGATCGCAATTATAACATCAGTGTGTCACTTGCAGATAGTATAGGTATACGGAACCTTTTTTTTATATTTGTTTCCAGCGCTCAGAGAGCTTATATTATAAATATTTTATGTAAAAAATTATTTTGGTTTTTTTAAATTTATTTCCATGGTCTTTCAGCAAAATAAATGACTTTTCCGTGATCCCTTACTAAAATCCACGACTTTTCCGTGACTAGTAGACACCCTGGCTTTGCACGGTTTGGAAGAGAAAGGGGTTCGAAGAATTTGTGACAGGCTGATTCGATAATCCGGCATCACCGGATCCTCCAGCATGCCGGATTATTGCGGTCTTTCTGTATTATAATGTATTGTATAATGAATTTATTTTATTTTATGTACTGTAATGTATGTATTTACATTATAATGTATATTTTATTATTTGGGCTACCGCAAGAGGCATAATTTTTACAATAAACTGATAACAAAAGCATACCTTGAACTAGAAAGAGATTTTATTCCGCTTTCTGAACTATTTTGTCGGCTGACTTCTCTTTCTGAACTCGATCTTTCCAGTCTTTTTTTCCCAAGTTCATTAAGACCCTGTAAGCAAAACGAATTTCAATCAAATTATACAATATACTGAAGATTAATACTCCAATTATGGATTTTAACAAATAGACCCACATGATCACACACACTGTTTATACTTTCTTGGACATTTTCAGAGTTCAACTTACAATGCAAATAAAAAGTAAGTCGACCTACAAGTTCGGCTTACATCAAGTATGGGTATACGAAACACTTGTTTTAAAAACATTTGCAGCTGTTCATTCTCTGGGCTTTAAAAATGTCAAGTGGAGATGACCATGGCAATAAATTCGAATTGAAAGCAACAAAACTTTGCTTTTTCCTTTAAATATAATAAAACTATAGACTTCACTGACTGTGCCAAATCAAACATTAACAATATAAAACAACAAAACAAAAAGTTAAATGGACGAATTAACCTAGTAAATTTTCAGACATCTTACTGAACCAATAGATATAACAGCGTTGCCATATTTTTCGAAAAGTAAGAAGTGCTACCCACTTATATATGTTTACAAACTGACAAGATACTGTGATTGAGAGTTTAAGTTAGTTTAGTTCAAGTTTTTTGGGTTGCAATTCTCATCAATTTGACAACATTGTCAATATTGTGTTCCATCTTTTGTTAGATTATATACAAAATTTGTTTTTTGGTTTCAGAGCTGAATTGTTACTATTCCACATTATTAGGATAAACAAACATTTTTTGTGTAAATTGTTATTATTTTAAGTCTTATATTTTGTTTACGAACATTATTATTTACTTTTTTGGAGTCTGTGAAGTGTTTACTTTCTCTTTTTCAGTGCAACATAACAAAATGGCTGGACTTAACCTCCCTATTAGCAGTTTTCTTTCTCTTGTAATGTCTATAACATTTGTCTGTCGCGGAAATGGTCTGTGTTTTTAGACTGACTTTAATGTGTACTTACAGAATATGAAAAATTCCCATTTTATATGGCCACGTTTCCCTACACAATTACGGGCAACTGAATCGAAAAAACTTGAGTGTCAAGTTATATATCTTGGAAATGAATTGTTTATAACCTTATCGGCTTGATACAGTAAAAACCGGCGTAGTCAATTTTCGAAAATGAAAAAGATTAAGTGGAGTTACATGATATTACATGTTATTTACATCATTTATCATGCATTATTTTAAGACCTTCTTCCTTAAACATGCTCCATTCTTAATGTTGACATAAACGCTACTAGAGAGGTTCCTGGAAAACTCCCTCAATATCTTTACATAAATAATTCTTCTGTACTTGTGTATGTCATTGAACTCCTCCTAAATGGCTGGACCAATTTTGATGAAATTTTGTTTGTGTATTTGAGTCGGTCCCTGGATGGTTTAGATTCACAACTGGAAGGGGTTGAAATAGGGTTGCTACCCCTATACAATAAATACAAATTAAACTAACTTCCTATAAGCTCACAATAATAGAATGAAACTCTGAATCACAAATAGAAGGAACAAAAAACAATAACAGAACAATTAAATGAAAAGTTAGAATAGTGTTAAAGCCCTCTGAGGATGATGATTATGTCATTGAAATGTGCATAAGGGTAGTACATTAAACATAACTTTTCATTAAATTGTTCTGTTCCTTCTATTTGTGGTTCGGGGTTTCTCCTACAAGCTATAAAGCTAAAATTATGTAATATTATTTTAAGGGATATACAAAACTATTTCCAATTTGATTACTTAAGTCAAAAGTATAAAATGGAAAACAACCCTTAAAATTAAATAATAATCCACTTACTTTTTCTATATTTTCAAAAACTATTCAACTAATTTTACTAAAATTTCACAATTTACACATAATAGTACCAGGATTTTTTTAGGGAACATAGTCACTACAAACAAAAAGATTTAAATGGGGTAGCTACCCCTAATCAATAAAAATAAATTGCACTAAATTTCTACAAACTATAAATCTAAAATTATTTAATATTACTCTTAATATTGATATAAAAAAAATTTGCAGTTCGATTACTTAAGTCAAAAGGATGAAATGGGATAACCACCCTTAAAATTAAATCAAGCAATAGCGAAGCACTGCCAAGTCCACTAGTTTAATATAATAATAAGAAGGTATATAACTTTTACATATTACACATTTTTTATCTGACTGGGTAAGTAAAGGAGGAAATCAGTCTTGGCATGACGTTTTGCCTTAGAGTCTAAATGAAGTTACAACATGTAACATCCTCAACTTTCCACAAAGTACAATTATTAAATCAGAATAAGACCATAAGTCAATTTTAGTTAAAGAGAGCATTTTATTTCAATTTAATTTATATTTTTAAAGAGAGCTTACGTAAAAGACATAGACTAAAAAGATACGATTTAAAGCCCAAACAAACCCAAAGTACGTGTATAAACCTCATCTATGACAGAACAGTTTAAAGTAGACAATCTGAAATGTAACCAGATATTTTTAATATTTTATTTATTTTTTCCGCTTACACAATTCCTCAGCAAGGAATATTTAATTAAATTACAAGTGAAAAAACATAGACCAAGACCGGGAGTTGAACCCGGGACCTTGACGTTTCCATCGTGATGCTCTGCCAACTGAGCTACCCTGATATCTCCAGATATTGGTCGATGTTATCTCACTTGTACGGTTTTACTGCAATTATTGAATTAACAGATTGAATACCTCGTGTATACGACATTGAAAACAATCTCAATTCTTATTTCGCAGCTTACAGTGGTGTTGTTATTAATATTCAATTTTATTTTTATTTTTTTATTTAAGAATTGAGATTGTTTTCAATGTCGTATACACGAGGTATTCAATCTGCTAATTCAATAATTGCAGTAAAACCGTACAAGTGAGACAACATCGACCAATATCTGGAGATATCAGGGTAGCTCAGATGGCAGAGCATCACGACGGAAACTTAAAGGTCCCGGGTTCAACTCCCGGTCTTGGTCTATGTTTTTTCACTTGTAATTTAATTAGATATTTTAATCAATCCGTATTCAGATTGGGTTGATATGTGTTAAAATATAGTGAATCATCTATGGAAAAACATAGAAAGGATCGATCACAATATATATCTTATTCCGCTTTTGAAAGCCATGCTTATGGAGATATCCGCCCTGTTCACTCTGATTCTAGGCTAGCAGTAGTCAAGTCACTTTGTAACTATGTCTTAAGTTCTTCTTAAATAATTCACAAGTTGTGAAATATTTAACCTTATCATCTTGTAATACGTATAGAACGATCAAATGAGAACTGACAACGAAGCTAATGGAGGATTCATCGATGGATTAATGTAAGTAATCTAGATAAAGGACTTGGATGATTGCGTCATCGTTGGAGACAATGGATTTTGCACATCACCACCTTTAAATCCTCTCATCTCATCATCCAACAACGCACAAAGATCTTCTAGTGTTTAAATCAATTGGGTTTGTAATAGAAACAGTGATTTTGACAAATAATCCAAATCCATGGTATGTAAAGTGCACACTTTAATTTTATTCAACTTAACATGCTCTCTTTCAATAATATTTTATAATATTTAACATTTCATTTTATGTATACATGTTCTTATTTAATATGTTTTCAATTTAAAATTAATATCAATAAATGTTGAAGGTTAATTTCAATCAGATTGTGTCATTTACTTTGAACCAATCTTCTGACATGCTTGCTTAGGTCGATATATCCACAACCCCAATATATCATACAAAATAAGATAAAGTAGTAAAGATTAAATTCAACAATTATTTTATTCTTAACGTTACAAACAATTCAAATTAACTTTGAAAGGTGCTACTGCACAATCACAAATATTATTCATATGCTCCTGACCTTCGGAAATGGGCCGAGTCTGTGTATTAAATTATAGCCTACATTTTGTTTTAATTAAACTACAACAGAACAATAAAATTAGTTTTGTTAGTTTTACATGAGTAAGTGAACCACAAAATAATAAAACTAATGCAATAATGCCCTTAATAATTGTACAAGTTTTGTATGTGCCACCTACATCGTTGAAAAGAAAGGTCTATACATTAACAAAATCCAATAATAATTTTAAACCTGCAATGACTATAATGAGAGTAGTAAACAGAAATATATACCTCTTCGGAATTATTCATGCTCGAGTCTCCAGGACTGAGTGTTGAAGGCGTTGAAGCACCACCATTACATTGTCTCTCTCTGTCCCTCTGTCTCGCTCTTATGTCGCTTAGCTTCCGTCCTACCCTTCTGTCTTCCGTCCCGCTACCTCGCCAACCCATTCCAGTGCGAGCTTTATCTTCTTTGGCAGATCGCAATTCCAAATATTTAAATACATGAATACGTCCTCTGGTGCAAACCTGTAAACAATTTTAGAACTGAAATTACTTAACACATTATTGAGAGTCGCTTTTAATAGAAGTTTAAATAAAACTTGTATAAATAATGTGCAACCATCGGTGAATTTCTTCGTTTACCAAACACAAAATTCAGGTGAACCACTCAACACAAAGCATCACTGAACAGTGAACACATAAGAGTCTTCGATCAAAGGAAAAATCTAGAACCTTGTAGCAACCTCCGATTATTTTAAAACAACTAACAAAGAGGCAGTTTCAGATTATTTTATTTTTCATCTATTGAGTATTGTTTTGTGCTGTATTTTAATTATTGCGTTCTACATCTAATGACATTGGCAGTGTTCAGCAAAACAACATAAAGTGTAAAAATATTTAAGAAAAAACTGTTGTAGTCACAAGGTATTCACAAATTATTTATCTGCAATTCTAAATAACAAATTACTAAAGTTGCATAAAATTAAGATGTATGCTAAAACCAAAGTTTCATTTTCCAAGGGCCAATTCCATAAAAAAAGTCCACGATTTTTAGAAGTAAATTTTTAACAAGTGAAATGAAGTCTTATTCCTCAAAAACACAAGTGTTTACTTATAAATTCTAGGAAAATTTTCCAAGTTACAGGCATTTTCTACAAGTATAAAACTAGTGAATGTTTAAAAAGAACAATTTTATAACATTGTAGTTTGTACTGTTCAATTTTTGTACAATGTTATTAAAGAATAACACACATTCTCAATTATAAATGTTTAGTAATCAACCACATTTCAACGACACTCGACACCCTCAGTTATACATAAACTATAACTAACAAATTATAACTCCCCTACAGCCGAATGTCCTTACCTTACCATCCACGGAAGACAAAGAAAACGTATATTATTTTATTACAAATAGATTTAATTTACACTGAGATAGAATTTGAGGACAAGCTGGAGAATGAAAAGACTCCTCATTTTCCATATTTTACTCAATGACATGAAACAAATTTTCCAGACTGTTGACAAATTACCTGGCTACTTTTCATTTCCCTGGCCTCCCCTGACAAGAAACCCTGAAGTAAACAGGGTATCTATAAAATCATACAGATTTAATTTCTTGACTTTTCGGAGACTCTAGAAGACCTCAAATAGAAATGTGGTGAACTCATTTTCAAGCAAATCGAAATATATATTGACGTCTTAAGAAAATGTCAACATAAAAATAAAAATCTTTGAATTATACAGGCTAGATACTTAATAAGAAATTGTTTGTTTTATAAAAAAGAAATCACGAAACCAGAACCATGTTTCAAAAGATTTGTTTTCCCTCCCTGGTACTACAAAAGCTCGTTTGCTAGCAAATAGTTTAAGAACTGGTTTATTACGATTCACAGAATAGCATGAATGGCTCTTTGAAAAGAACTAGAAGAACTGAATCTTTAAATAAAATTGAACTTTGAATCAGCGTTGACACAGGTTTTATACTGGTGATTCGTACGATACAGTACAAACTGTAGGGAACGTGAAATTCAATTTCATGCAGAATTAAACGGTAACCTTAGACAACAAATCGTGACTTTTGGGAACTTTCATGACCTTTTATCCAATTCGCGACTTTTTGGGGACTGGTAGACACTCTGTTAATACTAGATTTAGTAATTGGTATTTGTTCATATTATTTTATGAAAAATTTAAATTATAACACATTTTTATGTAAAGTAAGGTAATTTTGTTTCACAAACTTACCCAGTTTTACAAACACAGTTTAAATCGACATGCCTTCCAAAGATCTAGAGAATCCAAAAAGCTCCGGATTGAAAAGTTATTACACTTGTCTGCTTTGACCAAAATGTGAAGTGGTTGTGACTAACAATACATCACCAAAAATACACATTTACTTACACTAGCAGGAGGCGAGACTAGAGGATTGTGGGAAAGTTCCAAACTCACTAACGATGTCATGGTACGAAGTTCTACTGGCAATGTAGCTATTCGATTTTCACTTAAATCCAAATAAATTAATTTCAGGTACGTCAGTTCTGGAAAAATAAATTTCTTTAAATTTAATTCTTTCTTAATCTTACACAATGAATTAGACAAAACTAGAGAATGAACTAAAAAACAAACAGTTCTGAAAGCCACGTGCACATGCCATAAGTCTGCATTAGCTCACATCCTAGTTCATAGCAATTGTATCACAACAATACTTTTTATATTCTAGTTTGAAGTCAGTTGATTACATTGGATCAACCTATTTCAGTAGGTCTCGATAATGGAGGAACTCCGAAACACGTCGACAAATTTAAGTGAAAGTGTTACGTTAGGATTGGCAGAAAATTGTACTAAAACTTATTTCACGGATCCTAGCAGATATAATTTGTATAATAATATGTATTTGTATATTTGATGTAAATTTTAAAATCTTAATTTTTTAAGCTTTAAAATGCATCAAATTTAAATGGTAGGTTGATCTACAAGCATTTCGAACTACATACTTACATGTAGGTTAAACTACATACTTTTAAGGTATGTTCAGAAAGTAAGTTCCATTTCTATATGTATCCTGGGAAATTACAGGAGCTATGTAGAAAAATAGTTCAACAAGTTTCGTCCAAATCAATCTATGTTTCTCATTTAGGCTTAAAATGATCAGTCATACACCAATAAGCACAAAAAACCACGTTTTCCGCCAGTTTGTTTGAGGTGCATTTCATGTCTATGAGTACATTTTACGTAAAATATTTTCTACGAACAATATTTTACACCCTAGATGCAAATGTTTTTCTCTCCTATATAATATGTGACATATACAATCCGTGTGATAGAAAATTATGATGAAACAAGTAAATTCCTATAACGTCTAAACAAGGAATGATGGGTCTAGTAACAAAAGAGACGCAAAATCTAGTAAAAAAAATTTAATGAATTGTATACACACATATATATATAAATAAATTAAAGACGCAAAACAAGTAAATTTTAATAACTTAAAAAATTTAAAGATGAAAAATATATGCAGATTATAACATAAAAAAAAAGAAACAATTTACCAAAAGTATTATATTACTTGATAAAAAATATAATAATACAAGCGTCTATAATGACATGGAAAGCAGACTTGAACTAGATGGCGGTGCTGGTAAGCGTCGATGACGATTTCCTATGGCACCAATTGCCTTCAAGATGGCGTAAAGCTTGTATCGCCGGCGTTATGTGATTTGTGAATTCATTGAAAAGTGAAGGATTGTTAGTAGGAGAGAGTGGTAAATTGTATTCTAATCTGAATACCAATTAGTGTATTCCATACATACACTTTATCGTAGTAATCCAAAGAATATTTTTGGAGGATTCGTAATTTAACAACTTGTGACCATGTGACTGGAATAACGCTTCGAAGAGCTTCTTGTGTGACGCAAGTATCGTTAAATATCATTGAAAACCTGGATGTATGTTGAACTTTTTGAAGTATTTTATAAATGTTAATGGCCATAGAATGTAATAATTTTCAGTCTTCTTTTTAAATTCAATTTTTTCATGTAGTCCTATTCTAAATTGAAATTGCATCTCATGTTTTATAAAATTTTAAGTTGTATGTTGTAAATTGTAAAATTATGTTTTGTAACTCATGTGTTATGGATAAAATTTTCTTGTGTAAAGATATTTTGACAATGAGCGAGTAAAGAGTTTAGTTATTCGTCACGATGTTTTGAACTTCATTGGTTCCCACAATTGTCCATGTAGGGAGTACTTTCACAGTAACGACACACACCCCGGCAAATCAAATCAGAATAAAAGATGTTTTGAGTAAAATTCGATATGCATAATTAAAAGATATGACGCATATGAGACTATTTTTCGGGAAAGGACGCTTGCCACGCATGGTGCAATCTTTTACAATAAACTTTGCACCATGAGGTAGGTTGGCGGGATTGGGCAATATAGTCACAGTGATGACACGTCATAATGCATAGATGAAATTATATATGGAAGATTGATAGATTTTTCAAAAGTAAGCAAAGTAAGTTTTTTGAGGTTAAATGTTAGTTTTTTTAATTGAAAGTAAAGTAGTTTAAATAGAGAGTGTTTTTCATTGAAATAAAATAATGAAATAAGTGTTAAGCAAAGAATAATTCACATATAATCTTTTTATTAATTTGAACAAATTTTTTTTAAATATATTTGAAATTTCTCAACTTCATTTTTTTTAACAAGTTTATTTACATATATTTTATTTTTTATAACGCCTAACGTTATAAATATAACTTAAGATTAATATATGTTAACTTTTAGACCTGTGGCTTAATAGCCCATCTGTAGTTTCTAAAACACTTTAGAACGTTCTCGAGCATTCCGGAACAGAAAGTCCCTCCGATGGTCCAGAACATTCAGATCAATCTCGGCCACTTCGGTACTCAATTCCCAGTAGCTTCACTGACTTCACATAAAAAGTCAATTGTTGTGAAGCTCTCTTTTGACACCCATATCTTCGACAACCCCAACTCCTGCAGTTCTGAGGGCTACCATACCATGGAGCTGAAGGAGTGGGTTGTGGAGTTATAGCGGCTCGCTTACATTTATTAAACAATATGTAATGATTTTATTTACAATTTTATACAAACCTTCATCCATATAATCAAAAATGAACCAAAAACTTTGCAGAAATATATTTTCATTTTCACATAATGACATTATTGATCACTTAACCATCACAACTCATCCACAAGGTCATTCATTACCACTATCACTCATTTTTACCATAGACATGCTTTAAAATTCCACTCACCTATAGGTAACTCTAAGAGCAAGTTATTTCTGACATTCAACAGCCTTAACAAAGACAATTGTCCAAGCTGCGGCGGTAAGTGTGTTATCTGATTACAGCTTATATCCAGCTCCATTAAGGTTTTACAACGGCCCAACTCTTCGGGAAGGACAGTTATTTTGTTATTGGCTATTAGTAGGATCTCCAGCGGCAGTTGGCAAAGAGCTGCAGGAAGTGTGCTGAAGTAGTTACGACTGAAACATTAGACAAAGTAATCTGAACAGTCAATCTCAACAAATTAAACCCCTTAACCTAATACACTAAATAATAGCGCTATTTACATCTGACCAAGTCAATTTTTATTGATTATAAACTGCGTCGAAACACAAAAGAGTGACGGCGCTCCTACACCAATTGGTATATCACCATCCCGTCCTGCAGAATATGTCCGAACGCTTGAACGAGGATCGGAGGAAATTGGGACTGAGCTGGGGAAATTTTGGCCGGGGAAATCCACAAAAAATAAGGAAATATAATTATTTTGGGGGAAAATAGATAAGAAATGAATGGGGTCAAAGGTCAGTCTAATCGGTTTGTACGATACATATACACATACACCAACACACACAAAGTGTGTTGTCTGCTCTCTGCTGCAAGCTGCAAGTCGGACAGGGTTCCTATTTATTTTCACCGCACAAACCGTACGGTCGAGGTGCTGATACGATATTAATCTTCACGACACAAAATATCGTACGGCCGAGCCGCCGATACGATATTTTTGCGCCGGTTGATGAATGGCATTTTGCTGATTCTTGACTGGCGTTCAAATACTTTAGGTATTAAATAATTATTATGATACCGGTATGCAAATTTTGATTAGTTTCATATAAATGATATTATTCAAGCGATAAGAACTAAATCATATTAAACCATACTATACAACAATACTTAATGCATAGGTATTACTGATGTTTTTCATCTTTTTTACCGAAATTTTAAATCAATCTTTATCAATAAAATGCTTACAATGTCCCAATGTGATGACTCATTTAATTTATTTCCTTTTTCATTGCATAGATGTAGGTGGAGGGATGGGGTATACTGTTATCTGTTATATCTCATATCTTTCGTTTCGAGTTTTTGACCCCGTCAGTTTATAACTAGCCAGTGGTCGAGGTGGTTGTTTATTACTTTGATGTTTAAATTTATATAGTGATTTTTTCCTTCACAATTGTTTATTATTGTGATGTTTAAGAGGCAAGTGAACCATAGGAGGGTTATTAAGTATTACATTTATAGTGTTTCGTAATATTTTCAGTAGTGATTGAACGTGGTAGGTAATTCGGTAATTGAATTAGAACTAATTAAACATACTAACATTTAACTTTGTAATTACCACTTAAGTATTAGGCCTACTTTTAAACATAATAAAATAGCAATAATCAAGTTGTATTTTTTTGTTTTTAACCTTTTGGGACCATCTGACGATATTTCACCGTAGATATTTAATTTCACCGTAGTTAAGTAAAAATAATGCTATTATTATTTTTTTGAAGATTTATATTAGAATTTATAATGAATATAATACTAATTATTAAAACATAATGTCAATAAATATGTTCAAATAGATAAACGAACTGTGTTAATGTCCGGCGCATCTGTAGCCAAAAGCGATCAATTTTGCGGAAATTTTAAATGAAAAAAAATGTGTGTCCTGGGGAAATTTTGTGTTCTAAAACAATTTCTGCACCCCTGCCACCATCACTCACTTAATTTCAAGAGTGTTGTAACACTAACAGCCATGTAACAGGAATATTATGTGATGACACAAAATAATAAAATACCCATAATGACTAAAAACATAGAGGTGTGGTCTGATTAAAATAAAAGACGCAATATATAATGGTAAACATTTATAATTCTTATATACATGTATAGATTCTTTTATGACGCAAAATAGTTAAAGTAGAATCATTTAAATAAATATAAAGTAAGGAATGGGCAGACTTTTAATAAACAAGATAAAAAGCAGACTTAAAAAATATCAATCAGTAAAAGTGTATAACGTATATAAACTATATAAAAGTTTCTCATAATTAAAAACAGTGGTGCGATTAAAACAAACAATTAAAAAGACAGATAAATGATTGCATAATGAACAATTTAGGTGGTTTTCCAACGATAAAGTTAAAAAAGAAAACCATATGTAAAAAAGCACGTTATAGTATCAGCGTATATGTCAGAACACAGAACGAACATGGACTTGATTATAGTGCACATGAAACTTGAATTGATACAGAGGGCTTTGTACTGCATCCTGAGTAAGACTTCTATAGAATATGGCGTGAACGTTACACGTATAACAAGATGTGAGAGGTGTGTTTTTCAACAAAATTGTAGTTTTTTCGACATTGGAGTAATGAAAGTTATATCAAAGTGAGATGGGAGTGTTCCAGCGTTAACATAGTCTTCGGCAGTTGTTTTGATGGTGTTTGTTCAACGAAAAGTAAACTTATAAATTTTCGACCATGTGGTTTGCTAAATACGCATTATGAAAGAAGTGTATTGAAGATATAAGTGCAATCAAAGTGAAAATCCTAGGTAAAAACATCGATTCAAACGATTCCGTGAGTAGCAATGGCCATAAGATTTAATTATTTCAGTCTGCAATTATAAAATTTGAACCTTTTTAACAAGTAACTTCATTTTTATTCTATTGCGTCATATTTTGTAAGATAGGCCTAGTAACATTTTGTATAAATCTTCGACAATTTAACTTGTTTGTCTTATGATGATAATGTATTTGTTTGTAAATAATTATTTCTCTATAAAGTGTGAGTAAAAGGTTAGTTGTTCCGCCACGATGTCTTAGATTCCTTTATTCAACCACGCACATTCACTAGCAAGTACTTTTCAGCCAAGAATCATGACCTGAGAAATTAAAGATAATATAGTATAATATTGAAGGTAGTTACAAATATATAAATGCTAAGAGAGCATGCAGATAAGTTATATGTGGATTATTAATTTTTTTTATAAGAGTCAAATGAAGGTGATTTTTAAGGTTTTTTATATGAGGTTTTAAGGTGTAAGGTGGTGTTGTACGTTGATGTTAAGGTGGAGGTCTACGTTGGAGTTAAGGTGAGATATATGATGTAGAATTTTTATTATGAAGGTAGAAGAGTAAGGAGAGTTTTTGATGATACTTAAGTTATTTTATGAGAGACGATTTCTTCTTAAAGGTGAATAAATAAATGAAGTAAAGGTGAGGAGAACAATAATCCACATGTAGCGTTTTATTTAATTTAAACAATTTTTTTTATTTTTTGCAACTTTTCCGACGACCCATTTTTTTTAACAGTTAATACTTTTATATTTCCATTTTTAACGCTTCCCGTTACAGTGTGGGAAAGCTACCTAAATCTAGAATATCCTCTGCCCCACAAAGAAAATCCTATACATGTTCCCTCTCCCTCTGACCCCAAAGCCCCTGAGTGGGCCTGGAGAGAACACACCTGAGATAGCACTTTGGCTACACTGTAAACAGCTTGCTCCAAAACCCAGAATAATCACCTGACTGTTACCTGACTTGACTGTTACCTGACTTCAACCTAGTAAAGTCGCTACGGTTTCACGTTCCACTGGAGACTTGGCATGACGCATCAAGGTTGCCCGGTAGTCCGTATCGATGAATATACCTGGCTGCTCATTTTAAACAGTGTTAACACAAAATGGTCCTGGAATCCTATACATGATCACTGGTCTATACCAGAGGGTACAACGAAACTCACTTACGTTTAAAAGGACGAGGACATTTACATCTAACCTATCCTCTGCCTCCACGAAACCAATCGGTGTGACACCCCGAAAGTGCCTATAGTTGAGCAAAATAGATAAAATACAAAACAAATTTACTATTGAATAAGTATAACTGAAAAATATGAGTTTGAAAATAGTACTTTTGTCAGATTCCATCCTCTTCTGATCGTTGAAAGGGCTACAGCCAACACTACTGAACCGATTTTGATAAATGTAATCACTCATCTTGTTTATTATGATTAAAGATAGTGCCTTCTGGTCCAAAAAGTACTACTACAACAGACTAACTTACACTAAAATGAAACAGTGGTTTTTTATCTTACCAAGACACTCAGTTTTGAAGTTTCATCTTACTTCACCTCGTATTTAATCAAGGTCATTATCTGTTACACTCATATTAATACATTTAATCCAAGAAGTTTAGTTTCCATACCAAGGCATATCGGCAAGTGTAATGAGTAGGAAAATTCCAGAATAGAATGGTTATGAGAAAGGTTATATGAAGCTGTTTTAACAACTTTCTTTGGATTGCAGTCTTGGTAGGGACTTTTTTTACCACAAAGTGTTTTTTTTTTCCGCATCGATATTACGGAACAACTGTAAATAAATAACATAGGAAAATAAAATATGTAGGTGAAATAATATGAGTTAGTTGCCTATAGTCTGTTAAAAGTTGGAACTTGTTAAGCAAATTGTGTAGGTTCGAACCTAGCTAAATATTTATCTGTACTATGTACTACTCCCCCTCTTCATTAACTGGCATAAAATACAGACACTAAGCAAATAAAATTTTTGTTAGTTATAATAGATTAAAACATTTTCAAAAATTAGCATACGTGTCAATTATAAATTGAATTAAGAAGATATACTTAAAACAATTATTTTGTAAGATAAATTTATTATTATCTTACTATGCACATTTTATACTTTGCTCTAGGCCTAACTCAATTGCGATTAATTTACGTTAATAATTTTAACGGAAGATTATGCTCAACGGAAGATTATGTTCAGATAAAGCAAAATAAAACAAAAATTATTTGTTGTTTTAAGTTTTATAAAAAACAAGGATGTTATTTAAAGCAACCCATTTCACTAAATCTTTGTGGTTCTTTAATTAGGACATATTTTAAGACTCATCTAGGTTAAAACCCTACCACCGTGAGGAACAGAAAAAAAATCACATCAATACGAAAAATATTCTATCAACGATCTTCATCCTATCTATAAGGACTTTGGCAAATTTCTGTTACTTTGACAAATGAATACTATAACAAATAACTTATACAACTTTCCTTTAAAAAAAAGTCAAATACCGGTACGTTAGAATACAAATATTTAATGATTCTCAATAAAATTTACTTTTTTGAAAAAAAAGTTGAAGATAATTCGATAGTATTGGGAATGCGGTAGTAAGAGTGAGAAAAAAGGAGAGTTTGAAGTATCTAACATGTGCTATAGAGTGTCAAAGCTTACCTCAAGTTTAGATAAACCAACGACTGTAGGAAGACCACGGATTCAGGCACTGAACGTATGACGTTATGGTAACAATTCAACCTTTCCAGTGACCAGTATCTTGTTACTTCTACTGGTAATTCCGAAAAACGATTTTTTGATAAATCTGAAACAAGAAATAAATTATTGTACAACACTAAACAAACATATAACAGTACTATAAAAATGCAATGATAAATAGTCATAGGTTTAAAGAAAACACATTCTTATAGTTTCTTACTAATTCATAAAATATGTATATGCTAACTTGTACATTTATTTTATCTCTTTAGGCCATCTCATACAGTATTATAATATAAAATACATAGATGTAAATGTTATAATTTGTATATAAAACAACTTTTGTTGTGAGTCATAAGCACTGTAGCTGAAGAAGAGCTACATAACCATAATAAAAACTCCATCAAAACTTTTACTTCTGCATGTAAAAATAATTTTACTAGTTCACTTCAAGATGGCAAGATGATGTTTGAAATCAATATTTTCTAATTTTCAGTTATTTTTAATATTTTACAATTTACAAAAATTTAAATTCAGTATTTAAGTTTGAATTTACTTCTTTTTGCAATGAAATCTAATTTAAATAGGTTTTTCGTTAATGATCACCTGTTACAACATGAATTTAACCCAGATAGGCCTACTCGTAAAAATAAGATGGACCTTTAAAAAATCAGTGAACTGTCATATAAAACAGGGCAATACTATAACCAGAAATTACTTCATTTTTTCCAAGTT
>JAGFPH010006549.1:26086-56488 GCA_018207615.1 Philaenus spumarius | reverse complement strand
CACAAGCTGCTTGCCGCATTGGACGAATACTTGACCTCACTGTAGGACTTGGCAACAGAACTCAGTTGTAGTTAAGGTGTCTGTTAACTTACATGTCGGCGTACCTTAGTATGGGAGAGTGCTGTCCGAGTTCATCGACTTTTCTCTTTAGTTTTATTAAAGACGATAATAACACGGTAAAATACACAATTAAACGACCCATCATAGAACTGGCTAATTGTATGTGGGTCTGTTGTTCACTTTGGTTTTTATTGTTGATTTTTATAATTTGAATTTGGTATTTTTACAAACAATGGTTGATATGTAGGCTGTATAAGAAAAAATAATTATAAAACAATTTTTAAAGGTCAAATTTCTAAAGTGAACATTGTTAACATAATATATGAAAATAACTTTTATCCGTTAATTTAAGAAACCCTAATATTGGAAATTCACGCCTTTCCGGATTTTCTGCTACATTTCTGCGTCACATCCGTCCAACTTGTGGTTAAATATAAATTGAAGGGGCGGACAGAAGATTAGTTATTCTTGAAACCTGTTTCGTTTTAAAGCATAAACAATTTATCTTTTTTTTAAATAGTTTGCCACCTATTAAATGACACGCTATAACTAACTACCGGTTAAATATGAAATTGTTATACGGAAATATTAAGTATTACGATGAAGTGATACCAAGGCGTACCAACAACACTCGTCAAAACTATAAAGACATTTACAAGTTATTCTAAACATATAATTTAACACGTAAAACTTCGGTGTGGCATAAAGACTTAGTTTTATCAAATTATCCACATTATATGCTTTGCGTAGTGTATCCGTAGGCCTACACATAATTGGGCAAAGTCCAATTACATTGTTTGAAAACATTAGATTCTAAATGTCAAGACCTTTTTTGCAATTATTAATTGTGAACATATTTGATAAAAAGTTCATTTTTTGTCCAAATAATGTTTAATACACGCAGAATAATACACTTTTTTAAAGTCGTGATTACAATAATGTACACACGGATATTAAGAAAGTTTCTATCTGATCACCCCAAAGCTGACAGATATTATTTTATTTGTAGACGCTTGATTTCTAATATTTCTGAAGCCTGTAGTAGAACGTTATTGACAGACAGAAATTGTAGGTTACTCTATGTATTACACAGCTACCTTTTAATACATTCCCTTTTTTACCAGGCTAAATACAGTCTTCCCCTCACGAAACCCGCAGTCCGTAATGGGACCTTATTTAACATAAAACATAACACAGGCCTATTTTT
Organism: Philaenus spumarius; assembly: GCA_018207615.1. Lineage (NCBI taxonomy): Eukaryota > Metazoa > Arthropoda > Insecta > Hemiptera > Aphrophoridae > Philaenus > Philaenus spumarius. Next base: position 55,221 of record JAGFPH010006549.1, on the reverse strand, counting down.
ATAATATGAGGGCTTTCCAAATTGTTTAAGTTAAATTTTTGTACATTTCGAGTCACTTAATTAGCTTGCTCAACTTTTTATAAATCTGATATCTGTCATTGAGAGTTATCTTTAGATAGTTAAACTTTATCTATTTAAAAAAATGTATATAGTGTAGGTTGGCTCAAAAACACGTATTGAACCTAGAGCCAACTTAGATTCCCAATTTATATGATTTGTATATTTACGAGTAGTATGTGTTGTGTTGATTATTTTCATTTTATTGTACTCTTTTTATTACTTTATAATAACGCTGATTAAGTTTTTAATTATCATGTAAAAATCCTGTGTAAAAAAATATAATGCAATTATTGAGGAATCAAATGAATTTTAATTTCAATGTCATATTGTGTTCTAAATAGCAGCCTATAGTGTAAGAAACCGTCTTTGATTTGTTACGATGTAAGTCCATAAGCAAATTGTATCGGAGTCATACTGCAGATGTAATTGGATTTAGAATGTGCATTTAACTTTATAGTGTAGTATTAAAGTTGTCCATATAAATATAATAATATATAATTTATTTAATGCCAGTTAGACTAATGAAGGTGTAGGACCGAACCTGCTTAGCTGTAGCTATTGCACTTCCCAACTATAGCAAACTGGACGAGTGTGACACTCTACTCATCCACGACTCAAAACTTTTCGGGCTGACACTTCTTCATCAAACACGCTGCTTCCTTCCAGAAAAAAATACGATTTTACTCAAGTTATGCTTTGCTGTGACCCACTTTTCTGAAATTAAGAAACAATAAGAAATAATCAACATAGTTAGTAATACTGCTAATATAAGTTGTAAAACTAATGTAGGTTTGAAAATGTAATACTTTGTTTACTTCAGTCTAAACACATTTATAAAACTGTATTTCAAAATATCACTATCTTGGGTTATTGGTATGAATTACTGGTACTTTAATAGAATCATACAAGTTTGAGCTTCTTAGTTGTTAATTTCTGTTTTTTAATTTACATATTATAGGCATACTGTCGATGGAAACTGGAATTTTAGTGAATGCCTGTATTGAAAATATTTGATTGTACGGTCTTTTGTTTTGTTTATTTATTTCAGGTCTTTAAGTAAAATGTTTAATGGAACACTTTTTTCCATCACGTCTGCTTTCTAACGCATGATTATTTTACTCTGATGTGCGATCAAATTGATTAGCTCGTGATTTAATAGTTTAAAATAGTTTTGAACAGTTTTAATACATTCTCAAACAAAACAACGAAATTAAAATCGTTGCACATTATTTTTGTGGGTCGTCATCACAGATACACGCTATTTACAACCTTATTTAGTAGGATGTGTTATTAAAGCGTTTTATAATTATATTACAGAATAAGTGTCTCCAAGGAAATTGAACAGCTTTCGGAAAATCTGAACAATGTTTGACACTTCAGGACCTGTAGTAAATAATTACGGACTTTAGCGGAAATTTTTAACGAATTAATCGTTTGCATAACTAATTGTATATAAAAAGAATCGCAATTGACTTGTTGCAACGGCAGAACAAGATTAGGCAAGATCATGCACCGCGCCGTCGCCTAGATGACAATCGCACATAAGAGGCGCCTGACTCCAATTTTGTTCCGCTAGTTTGTTTGACTGTCTGTGATTGAATAGGATTTGTCTTTGTGCTGACAAACATTTCCACTGAGGTCTTGTTTTATTCTATTTGGTTTAATGATATGGGTCCCTGTCACCAAATAACTGGTAATGTTAACTAACCGATATAATACAGTTAACATAATTTAAATAGAAGGAACCATTTTTTTTGTACAACACTATTTTTTACAAATTATAAATTTACATTGCTTTACTTAGCATAAACAAAAACAACCTTTCTACTAAAAAATGGAATTTATTGAGGTATTTATGATGTAGGCAAAGAAATCTATCTATATAAATAAAAATGTGAATGTTCGTTTGTTCAAAGTCTCAACTCTCTGAAAGTTCTTCAAAGATTACTTTGAAATTTTGTCACAACGTTGCATTTGAATACACGATTGTTTTTATATACTTTTTGAAAAACGGCGCCATCTGATGGACATAAAAAGAAGAAAAACTATACTAATTATTTTACGGCAACGGGACTAAATAATAATTAAATATGTTTAGTGTCGCTACAGTAATCAGCTGTTTTCTCTAATATTTCAATTAACAGCTTATTTCAAACTTAGAAACAACTATTTGTATTTCTAATTTTTATATTAGGTTTTCGTAAACAATACCACCTGTTGAACGTAAAAATAACATACATTATACTAAATATTTTACGGAAATTGAAGCGCCGTAATAAATAGTAATTAAATATGTTTAGTGTTGGTATATTATTCAGCTGTTTGCTCAAATATTTTCATTAACAGCTAATAGTTTTCAAAATTTGAAACAATTATTTGTATTTCTAACTTTTAGGTTAGGTTTTTGTAAACAATACCATATTTCTGTTGAACGTAAAAATAACACAATATACTAAATATTTTACGCCATAATAATAAATAATTAAATATGTTTAGTGTTGGTATATTATTCAGCTGTTTGACCTAATATTTTCTTTAACAGCAAATAATTTTCAAAATTTGAAACATTTATTATTATTATTATTATTAATCCTACACCTTTATTATAAAGAAAACATAATATATGTGTATGTTCCAACGGGGTTTGGCGTGTGGAGCACGCAGGGGTCTCTTCTAGTACTAATATAAAAATGTTATTAAATTACAAATAAGAATGTTGACACAAATAACGTGTAGTTTTTTGTTTACATTGAAACGAGAATAAAATAGCAATAAATAAAGGATGACTACACTATAATAGTTTTCCACATCTTTGATATTAAGCAAAATGATTCTGAATAAATTTAGAAAAAGAAAAAACTGATTTATCAATGTCAACCTCGAATTGAAATGTATCCCATAAGTAAATAATGAGCTGGACTTGTGAGAACAATATAGATGAAATAAAACAATAACACAAAATCTCACAACAAATACGTTTAATAAATCAAACGCGTTTCAACGACAAAGTCGCCATCCTCAGTGATAAAGCTACAAAAGCCAAACTTTAACTATAACCATTGACTATATAAGCATGAGTACTTATATAGTCAATGCTATAACTAAGCAGTTATAGTTTCGCTTTTGTAGTTTTATCACTGAGGATGGCGACTTTGTCGTTGAAACGCGTTTGATTTATTAAACGTATATATGTTGTGAGATTTTGTGTTATTGTTTTACTTCATCTGTATCCCATAGTTTAGATGCTAGATGTAGGCTAAATTCGTATTTTTAAATGCTTCCCCAAAAGACATTGGAATTGGGCGTTTATTGACCTTACAGGATCTAATTGTATACACATTCATATTTCCCTCTCGTGTTATCCCATTTTACTAGAAAAATCTTAAAATTCTATAATCTATACTAATTATTATAAAGAGGTAAAATATGTTTATTTGCTTTTAGGGGTAATCTCTGGAACTATTGAACCGAATGAAAAAATAGTTTTACAAATAAAAAGCTACACTATCCCTGAATAACAGGCTACAATTCATTTCGATAAAAACATTTTATATTTCAATATTTGGTTAGAAAAAAATCTTAGGTTAGGCCTAGACTGATGAATCATCACATTTATTTACATTTATTACCATAGCAACCAATTGAATAAAATAACAGATAAAACAGCTGATTTCAAACATTGAAGCAATTATTTACATTTCTAACTTTTAGGTTAGGTTTTTATTAAAGTTTAGTCCTGGAGCCTTACTGGTTCTTTTAACCTTTATTATAACTGCTATTATAAAATATACGAAATAATTTGATTTGAACATTATACATTATTTAACATCTTAGATTTGGGGTTATTATTAATAATATTATAAAGAGGTAAAATTTGTTTGTATGAAGGGGGTAATCCCTGGAACTACTGAACTAATTGAAAAAATAGTTTTACTAATAAAAAGCTACACTATTCTTGAGTAACATAGGCTAGAATTAATTTTGATTTAATGGTTAAAACAAACCCTAAAACAATACATATTAATTGTTATACTTTCCTTAAAGCTAGTGAGCTGAAAATTTGTACATATATTTCTTACAACATACATAAAAAAAGTATCATAGAATGATATTTTGTCGCGTGCTGCTAAGGGGTGAAAATGTAGTAAAAATTTTGATTGTTACATTTTCCTTAAAACTAAAGAATAAACCCTTTAAAAATTAAGGAATTTAGAAATAAGAAACCACTTTACATCTACATGTTACATCCTAATTAAAATAAACAAGACGTATTAGAATTTAATAGTAGGGCCTATTTATATATAAAATAACTGTTTGCATTTGCTTCGACGCGAGTCACCGCGGGGTTGGCGAGCGAAGCGAGCAGGGGACTGGGCCCTCTAGCATAAAATATAAATAGTTGACGCAACTGTTAGTTATTTAGCCAGAAAAATGTTTCGTGAGTACCCTTAAACATAGACTAATAGCAAGATCTGTAACGTAGTCAACCCAACCCAAGTTATCTCAAACTGCAACCTAAATAAATATTGTCTAGTCTATGTAGGCACTAATCCATAGATGAAATTTATTTATTTCATTTTTTGTACAATTTGATGTATATAATAAATAAATAAGTAAAAAATATTTTTAATATTTCCCGTGTGAGTCAGTAAATTTGTCAGTTAATTTGCAATTTGTAAATTAAAATGTGCGCCAATTGAATACTTAATCAACTTATAAGTTTTTCCATAACATTATTTGGGAGGATTTAAATAAAAAAAGATCAGATGTAACGTTTTGCGTACTATAGTATATTAAAGTGGAACTGGAATCAATGGAGGGTTGGAAAGTGGCGCATGTTTTAGGGCTGCCATAGGTTCGAATTATATTAGCATTAGTCGTATAAACAGTAAGTTAAATAAAGTACGAAAATATCTAACTTGTTAATATAAATTTACTTTAGGAGTGCAATATATGCAGTACATCTTTAACAGAAATTGCTACCATAAAACTACCATGGTATTGGCCTTGCTAGTATTTTCATCCTTGGCATAATATAACCACCGCAGGGTATTCAAAGATAATATCACAAAAGTCCACTTGTCTAGAGTAGGGGAAAAGCAAAATGAAATATAAACATATTTCCCTAGGGGTTCTTATAGGGCCGAGTAACTGCGACTGGGAATTGACCCTAGATGTTTTGAATTTACATTAGTTAACTCATACCTTGCATTTTATTTTACGATAAGTTTTTAGATTATCTTCTTATGAAACCAAATTCTATGGGGAACTAATTATATAAAATGTTATATATTTGTATTTGTTAATGATTAATATGAAGAGGATAGTAGAGGAAGAGATAGTATCGTAGTACTGTACATAATGTCCTTGTAGTATAAAGAGGACGTTGCAGTATAATGTTAGCCTTGTAGTATAGTGAGGACCACGCAGAATAATGACGCAATTATATTATAATTAGGACTTTGTAGAATATTGAACACATTGTACTATAGTGTAGTTAGAACCTTGTAGTATAATGTTGGCCTTGTAGTATAGTGAGCACCATGCAGTATAATGACGTTCTTATGGTACAATTAGGACTTTGTAGAACATTGAACACATTGTAGTACAGTGTAGTTAGAACCTTGTGGCATAATGAGAACATTGTAGTGTAGTTAGAACCTTGTAGTGTAATGTTGGCCTTGTAGTATAAGTGAGCACCATGCAGTATAATGAGGTCGTTATAGTACAATAAAGTCCTTGTAGAATAATGAGGACGTTGTAGTATAGCAAGAAACTTATATTATAAAGAGTACGTTATAGTATAATGTGCGCCTTGTAGTATAATGTGGACCTTGTAGTATAATGAGAACTATAAAGGGGCATATTAGTATAGGTAGTTTCAACTTGTAGTATAATGAGAACATTTTAGTGCAGTTAGAACCTTGTAGCATAATAGTACAATAGTACGTTATAATATAATGTGGGTCTTGTAATACATTGAAGACCTTGTAGTATAATTCTAGACATAAAAAATACTTTGAATGAAAGTGGAAGTAGAAAATCTATTTCACCATGAAAGTTAGTGATTAATATCTCACTACTAGCGTTTGGATTTTTATAGTTTTAAATTTATATTAATTTAAAGGGATTGCGTACACAGAATACATTTGTTACCCTTAAAATAAAATCAGCAATATTATATTCTTCGTAAACGCCTAACAAAACAAATTAATTTTTATTTCTAGTGTACACTCCAAGATGAATGTTATGAATCAGAAAGTTTTTGATACGAAGTCGTATTAGGTACACCTTGTCCAACATATATTACGTCAGGCTAGCTAAATTATCCTTGCCCAATTTTACAGTTTACCCATTGCCATGGCAACTGTTATCCTGGGCCCTGAATACACAGTTGCAGCTAGACATTAGAATTTCGAAATTTCTTTTTTATACTTTGGGTTCGTTTTTGGGCAATAACTAACTATCAGTGTGCCAAATTCCATCCTGTTACTATTTGCGAACAACCAGGTTACATCAAACAGGCGAGCAGCAAGATCCATGTAATGTTGATGTAAATACTAGTAAATACGTAAAAATAGTATGTGTAATATGGTAAAAAAATTTTAAGTGTCAAATTTTGAACAATTTTAGTTTGTATATTGTTGACGATGACCTATAAAGATTCGTATGTAAGTAATTATCGCATTATACATCATGATTATAAATATTTACAAACCCTATATTTCAATAACAAGCATAAATATAGATACACAATTTTACACTAATTTTAATTAGTAATTTAAAAAAATGTAATCCATCTCGTTAAAGTTTTGCCGTTATTCAGAAAATATGGATTTTAATTTAGAGTGCGATTCTTGAATGTTCGACAAAAGAAATTCAAACGAACTTATAACTTATTGAAACGTTTTGATCAGGCCTGAAGCAAGAAAATTGGACTTTACAAAAGATGAGTAAGATATTGAAATCAGGAAAACGGAACAGGTGAACTAGATGAATAGTCGAGACGCATTGTCTTTGACGCCAAAGGGCGTTATAAAATGAGCCACGGAAGGAATAAATCAGTCGAGATGAAGCAAACAATTTCTACCTTTTGAAAATTTTTTGTTAGATTTTATCATTGTGCTAAATTAGTCGTGTGTAAAATACTTCACAATCTTACTTCACCTTTGTTATAAGGCAATTACGATTAATTAAATTACAAAAGTGAGTAAATATTAAACAAAGATTACACAACTTTGATCTCTTCCTCCATTTTAATAATAATTAAATCTCCTTGTTTACTTATTTTCAATGCTAAGATGTCTTATACCCTGCAAGTTGGAGAAATAAAGATTTTTTTTGGTTTGAGCTTAATAATTAAATTTTCTTTTTTATTAGTCATTTGACTGCAAACTATGTAAAGGTCTTTGCTTAGTTTTTTTAATATTAAAAAAACTTGTATAACAATCTCACAAAACACCCATTTGATTTATCTGTAATGTTGATATAATTATTAAAGTAGTATAGTGACAGTAATTTTAGGCCAAGTTATTTTTTAGACTGTCAAGAATGAAGTAAACAAAACAGTACCTATTGTAAAAATACATACATTTTCAACGATTTTTAACCTCAAAGCTAATAGCATATTATAGCCTAAAGTTGAATAACTCATATACAAAAACAACCATCATACAGACATTATAAGAACTTTCTTTTTATTGAAGTTGTAAAATTGATTGTAAACATAACCCGAAAGAATAATGAAGGTTTTGTTAAAGTATTACAGATGGAAACTGCGAAATCAGCTGTTATATTTCTGAAGTGGGGTTTATTGTTAACAGCTGCTCAATAACGTAACATATAAGTCTTTAAGGGGGCACTCCACCATACAAAAATTTTTGTTTATTTTTAAAGCAAACCTAATTATTTTATGTTTTATAAATGAGTGTTGGTTATAGTGACTTTTCCATAAGTTTTGCCCCCCCCCCCGGTAATTTTTACGGATTTAACTAGGCTTCACTGTGGAAGATATAACTCAAGTTGTATTTGAGATAGCCTCATATTATTTTTAATTTTGATTTGAAAAGGGCATTCCATTCTACAACCTGTAGTATGGATATTAAATTATATAAAATATTTCTGTAAAAAATATGTTATTTAATTTTTTTATAAAAAATTTTAGTCAATTTTTTTTTAATCATTTCTTAAAATCTTTATTGTAGGAACTAATGTATATCCATACTACAGATTGTACAATGAAATGTCCTCTTCAAAATAAAAAAAAATTGAGGCTATCTCGTACAACTTGAGTTATGTCTACCACAGTAAATGAAAACGTGTGAAAACAAAACTTTCGGAAAACGGCCTAAAAAAAGACTAAGTTATTTGGAGAATATACATCTGTATGTCTGAAATATGTGTAAGCGTTTAGTTTTTAGATAAAATAAACTAATTATAGGCATACTATCTTTACTTATTATATATCAAATTGTTCAGAAAATCACAGCGAACAAAACTACATTGTAATTTTTTATAATTTTTATCAATAATAATTAAGGTGGAGTGCCCTCTTAAACTGATAGTTATTTTTATACTATATTGTTACTCAAGGACAGGTGGGGTTGTTACCTGGTTTGAGGGGAGGTATATAGTGCCACTTTCAGTTATACACAGTTTTGTAACATTGAACAGTTTCTCTACATTTTTGAACCACTAGTAGATATAACCATATAATAGTTATGATATAATATGAGCTACGTATTTTACAGTAAATGAATTATATATACGAGAATCAATTTAACAACAAATTTTTACATTGGTAAATCCGATTCTGATTTGGTACGAACTCTATAAATCCAGTACCTAAAAATTTGTATCGTCTATTCGGACAAGGGGGCATTACTTCAAGGTAATTTCCTGTCTCGTTAGAGTTAGCGAAGTGTGTGGGAGAGGCAAGAAGGCATTTAGTGGAGTATTGATTTTCCCGAGATTGAAGTTAGAAGGTAAACAGAGGGAATGTGATAAGAGGTGGGTGTGTAATATATCGAGTATCCTCCGCTTTAATAGGGTCTATAAATAAGGTCCATTTACTGACTCCAGGAATGCTGGAAATCAAAGGTCTACAAATAACGAAGGTGTAATAACATTTTGAACTCGATTTTACCATCAGCATAAAGATCTGTTTTCAAGTGAACACCTCGTCACAATCTATTTTCAATAGATAAATTTTATTGCAAATAATCGTTGACATTATACACACTAATGTTTTATACACTTCATATTTGGAAGTAAAGTGTGAACCTCTCCCAAATAGGCTCAGAATAAAGAATATTAAACATTACGCTAACAATTTTACAACTTGGAACATACAAACTTTATACAGGATCAAGTAGAATCTAAAATATTTATAAATACACACATATAATTTTAAGTGGCAAGTAAAATTTCTTGAAAATTGTGCACTCACACTGCCCATGTATTATAAATCAATCTAAAGAGTATGGGTTTAAGATTGAAAGAAAAATACAGAAATATACAAAAAAACATTTCAAAGTAAATTTAGGTCTATATATTTGTCCATCTACAGTGATCAGCTGTTTAATGTAGTCTCAATCACATTTAGTGCTGCTGGTTTTGTACGTTGAATAATTTTGTATCTCTAATTTCTAAGCTCAACCAAATCTGTTATTTAATTTTGACTATTTTGAAATAAACTCGATTATAAAATCTCAATAATATTCGATTCACAAAGATTTATATTTGCAAGAAATGAAGCACTATTATTGCATTGATTTCTGATTTGCATCGAATAACCATTACTAATTATTTACAGATTTTGTTATAAATAAAATAATTCGACCACGCAGCTGGACCGCTGACATGAGTTGAGTAAATTTCTAAAATTAAGTTTATATGCCTATGTTTTAGGGTTTATATAAACCAACAATTTGGGAAATAGGTCTACTCACGAAGGCGTTGAACAGCTGTCTGTGTGTACGCAATATATTAGTAAAATTTGTTTGCGCCTAGTGGCCTCGCGACTTTGCACCACTTGGCTTCGAACCCCGGGTACTTTTATGGTATTTTACTTTTTAATCGATTTTGGAGGAACCAAGCGAACTATAAGGTCGCGTAAAAACACAAAATGTGCAGAATAACATCCTACATTTACATTTTTAGACAAAAAATTAAAAATTTTTATTATTGTAGTAAAATTCTCAAAAAACAGTTACTTCCGGTCAAAAAACGTACTTCCGGCTGTTGGATTTTTTTGGCTAACGAACTCGTTCGAGCGACATAGACAACCAACATGCGTACCAAATTTTTCAAGACAAAGAAATGAAAAAATTCCCAGTTATGTAAGACAATTAGTATTATTCAGTGTTGGGAATTGAAAAAATTACACAGTGTGCTTTTAACAATTAAAAATAAAAAGTTACGTGTTCTAAGTACATACTATAAAAGTCAACTTCAAACCTATATTACATCCATTTCCCTGTTAGCTGTGAAAGGTGGGGTTGTTGTGAACATATTGATACCTTTACTATATCTGTAGCTTAAAGGTTATATGAGGCAAACTGAAACGAAAAATAAATGTAGTTTCATAATAGAATACAAATCTGTAATCGTAGAGTCTTGACTTGGCCTCATGGTGTCAGCTCTGCCGAGCGTGCTGGCTAGACGACAGTAATGGCACATTGTGGCGACCAACCATGGATAATAGACTATATGGTAGTGTTAACCTATACCTTGTTCACCGAGAGTTTAAAGTGAAGCTCCTCCCCCTACAATATTTATGGGCCGGGCAGACTGTGTCACACGCGGACTTACCTTAGGGACGAACATGAACGCTAGGGTGGGAAAAGACAAAGTTTGTTTACTAAGAACTACTATGAATCATACGCAGAGTCGCCCGTTCCACACGTTTTCCTCATTGGCCCAAATTAATAACGTCAGCCATTGTAAAGTGGTGCTTCACTTTAAACTCTCGGTGAACAAGTATAGAGGATGTGCATTGGCAAGCCCCGCCCACTGACGTAACCCGGCACCCAGACCACGGGGCCACTCCTGTTGAAACTGGAGGTTGACAGCTGTTTAAACTTAATTTATACATGCGATTTTGGACCAAATTTAAGTTAATCATGAGTTTAAACCTTAATTGAAAAAGTGACCCTTAGTCAAGCAACATTACATTGTATTAATAATAAATATATAGGCTACAATGTAGCAGTGTTTTTAAAAAAGGATTCTGTCTTATAAAAATGTAGATACCATTATATTTAATTAAGATTGGTTATTACAAATATTTAATAACATTGTTTAAATAATTCAAACATCTGCTGTTACATATTACAAATAAAACAGCTGATTTTGATCACAAGCTTAACACAATTTTAGCTTAGGTCTTTACTAAACCAATACACGTTTCTTGAAAGCATTTAAATTTGCAATCAAATTTAGAATCAGTTAATTATTCTTCACAACCAACATGTGATTTAGGTTAGGTAATAAGAAACACAGACAACGAAAAAGGTTTACTGTATTATAATTCAAACACCTATCCCTATTAAACTAATACCGACTTTATTCTTTACTAGGTCTATTTGACCAGTTAGAAATACTGCTTTACCGTATTGCATCTTGGTCATATTTCATAACTTGAACATCGCTTCTCTCCTATATAAAAATAAAAAATCTGTGTTCTATTCAATCGTCATTCGCTTGAAAATATCATAGTATACAATAATACGTTTGCATTTACTTCGCCAAAGGGGTTGTTGAGCGAAGCGAATGTAATATATTATGAAATTTGTGTACTTTACTACAATATTTGTATATTTATACATGTATTTATTAAGATATTGATAACTAAAATATTAAGAAACGTGTCAAAAAATTCAATCTAAATTGAAAACATTTAGAGAACAAAAAAGGGGCTTTCGTACCACCGGTCTATCCTGGTCTCTAAGCCCGTGGAAGCCCCTATTTCTACCAAAAAGAGTGCCCTCCGAGATGGTTGGAAAGGTTGACGACCTTCGGAGACTTTTTAACTAACATTCAACCGCCCAGTGCTTGACTTATTTCTTTTGTGGGACTATTAATAGTTTAAACATCCATAAAGATGCATATTTAACCCAACAGTACGTTAACAGTCTCAAAGGAAAGAGATCATCTATACATATCTATACATAAATAATTTGCTAGGGGTTATTTTGTGAGTAGAACTCCTCCTAGAGTTTTTAACCGATTTTGATGTTTTTGGTGTCATTTTACAGAGCTCACTCTGAAATTGTGCTTCCCTTAAAATGAGCTCAATGTATGTTAAGGGTGTAACGAAGTGTTTAGAAGGGCAATAAAAATATAGGAATTAAGGTACTAATGGACCCGACAAGAGCAGCTCCGTCTAATGTAAACAGTGCTATAGGGCTTATCTAAAGTAAACAGTGCTACATGGCCTATCATTGGTAAACAGTGCTACATGACTTATCTAAGGTAAACAGTGTTACATTGCTTATCTTATACAAATCAACCCAGAACAGCAAACAGTACAATTCCCCACTATCCAACCTGAGTCGTTGTACCTGAATGCAACGAGCTACGGAAAACCCAGGGACAGCAAGAGGGACTACACCCAGTCACAGGATCCGGAAAGGACTCAAGGGGTTCGCACTACAAAGCAACCAATTGGAGGCATCGGATCAAAGGGACAACCACAGCGACACCAGGACGAAGCACTGCGATATCAAGGTTCGATACCCAGCCATGCCATCCGCGACAGGACAAGACAAGTAGACGAATGGATCAGAGTATATTGTAAATAATGGAAATAAAAGAGTGTTTATATATTTACATACAGTGTAATAATTTAAAGTAGGAACCCAGGGTAGATTCCCTTGAAACGTTTTCCCAAACATTTCACTTTCTGTTCTTTACCATCTTTCCGAAACCGGCAGCTCCCGCCATCTAGCGACACAACGACAAACCTTATCTTTACTCCAGGCAGTACTGTTGCCTTACCGCGTTATCTATTTGAGTTGCTTATCGCGATATTCCATCAGCTGCTTGGAACCTTCTCGAAGCCTGTCTTTATTCAACGGTCTTAACGGCCATTTTAAAAATATCCAATCTGCATCGAGCCTAGCCGCTACACGCAGCTCTTGAAATGCTACTCTTCCTCCTGCAAATACTTTCTACTTTGGAAAAGTAATTTCGTCCTGCTAACCAGGTGCGTTTTTAATTTTTTTACATTAAAGTAATGCTCCTTAACAGGGGAGTATACGTTTAAAACTCTGTATAATTATGCCATGTTTAGGTTACGTCTTGCAAACCTGAAAGATTATTTTGTGAACTGAATTTTGCTAAAATTGCTACCATAAATTCTCATTTTATTAACATTTAGTGTAACAAATGGCTTTCAGCAATTTGACTCTTAATGTGTTCATCTTAAACAAAGCCTAAATATTTCAAAGTAATACTTTTCTACTTTGCTAAAACTAGTTAACAATCATTTGTATGTAACATATTCCTACTTTGCTAAAGCTAGTTAACAACTTTTGAAAGTAATACATTTTCTACATGGCTAATGCCAGTTAACAATTAATTATTGTATGTAATAGTTTGCTACCTTGCTAATGCAAACTTTGTCAGTCTTGCAAACCTAAATCATTTTCTCATGGTTGTTGTAATAATGTGTTAATTTTAAAAAAGAAAACAGGAGCTAAATGCTGTATAAGTCATGTTTGAAGCTAAAATAATTTAACAATGTATCTGTAAGTTATAAATCTTTTAACATCACTTTTATAAGTTTGTGAAGCAAAATTAACATCACTTTATGCTGTAATAATATACCAAACCTGACTAGAGGTTAATAGTTGTGTATGCTATTTTCAAAGCCAGAACAAGTTCTAAGTTTGTTTGCCACAAAATATTTTGCTAGATTTTGTTACTAAGCCAGTGTTACCAGTTTTAAAATGTTTTATACACTTTTGTCTATGTGTACACAAACAATTACTTTACTAATATCAGCTGAGGTAAAGCCTATTTAACAATTTGTGTGCTTGCTTATGAGATTTTCAGTAATTCTCACTAAATATCAAAAACATTTTCACCAAAACTAAGTTGGCTAGTTTACATGTCTGAATTTGTGAGAAACTGAAGCAAATCAGTTACTTATGCATTGTTTTTCTTTGTTAGCTTTGCTGGTTCAAGTTTGGGAGCTACAGACACTCCATCAAAATCTAAACAAATGTATTTGCAGTGACAGTGATTTATTTATTTCTCATCTCAAACGAGATGAGGCAAATTATATAATTAAACCATGTGGTAGTTTAAGAAAAGTACTATTAATGAATAGTAGCATGCCTGTTTGATTTATAAAATAGAAATTTGATTTTTTTTAAATCTACTTTTATACCCATAAGGTTGTTTCAAGTTGGCCAACGATTTTTTTTTATTATTTAAATTTACCTGTTTCATCTGAGACATATTTTCTTTGCTATGTTTTTTGCTATTACCAAATGCCTATTTTAATAAAATCTCATGTCAATATTTATATATTTTTCATTATTTAGGATCAATAACCTAACCTCATCTTGATTTGTTGCCTATGTAATATATATATATGTATGTGTATGTTTTTTGTAAGTGTACTCTCCCACAGGAGCTAGTTTTTTTTTAAGGTTTAAAGGCGTTGTATGTAGTATCGCGAACAGGGTGTTTTTGTGGCTTTTCGAGTGGTTACGCTGCGACCTCCAATTTAAAATCGATCCACTGTGACTTTTCTTCCTTCTTAATGCCACAGGTGGTCGATGGCATAACATTTTGGTAGCAGAGCGTGGTTATTGTTCAATATACATTCGTGTGATAGTTTTGGCCAAACTACATCATCCAAAAAAAATTTTTTTTGTCTGTCTTCTGTTTTCTAATCTTTTATTCTATCTAAAGTCCTTGTGAACCGTAAATAAAACCCACAAAAAAACAAAACACAAAAAAAACAAAAAAAACTCTTTTTTTTAAGCTTGCTTTTGTTTCTCTATGGTCCCTTCTATATTTTTTTGCTCTTTCTATACACATTTCGCATTCTCACCGAACTTTCACTCGAGCGTACCCGCTCAGTTACTCTTTTTGCCCATCTGGTCTTCAAATTTTTTTTTAAACGCTCTCAATCTCAGGGTCGGAGTGTATTGATCTTGTTGTTGTGTCGCTTTTTTTTCTCTTCTCTTGATATGGCAACCATTCAAAAGGGTAATGAATGCTTGCACAGGTTGTTGGACACTTTAAAGCACAAGGAGCTGGCTTTCGAGGTTCAGGCGAGGGGTGGTGAGAAGGGTACTGTAAGTGTAATGCGGGCCAAACTAAGATCACTTTTGCAGAGTCATACCGAGCCGGATCTAGACGCTTTTAATGCGGAGGCCTGGGCTGGGCAACTGGCTTTGGCGAAAACTTCTCTGGTTATCCTCTCCGACGATCTTGAGAGTTTGGAGCCAGAGAGGGGATCTAAACTCAATAAGGTCAGAGCCCGGATCTGTCATGTCAGGTCTGGGCACTGAAATAATAAACGTGTTCTTCGGTTGATGTCTCGATTTATTCTGTCTGCTTGTGCCGCATCTGTTTACTTAGGAACAAGCTTATCTATTACATCTCCCATTTTACAAAAAATAACAATTCCTTCATGTTCTTAAACATTTGATCTACAAACTTAATCTAACTTAAAAACTTAAAATTATAAACATAAACTGAATATTAAACTGGATTGCCAACTTTAAATCCATTAAATAGTAAATAAAAACTAAATAATAAACTAAAATATGAACTTTATACATTTAACCTTTCAGGTGGTCTGACAATCCTCCCAAATCTTGTTATGTATTCAGATTGGTTTGAGGTGACAGGTGTAGGCCTATTTTGTAATTTTTTAGGCGACATCTTAGTATTTGGAGTATTATGTGTTTCTATTAAATAATCATCTGCCTGCCAACCATTTAAATGTACTTTTGCTGGAAAGGGACGAATATGCCTTCTGCTTCTTCTATACACTCTATTATTTTCAAGATTTACTAAATTGTAAGATCTAGGCTCTTTACGTTTGTTTAAAATTTTTGACTTAATCCAGTTGTTTTTATGTTTCATTAGTACTGGCTCATTATTTTTTAATTTTGACAAGGGTTTTGTTTTTTTATCGTAATATCTTTTTTGTATTTTTTGCCTAAGAACTAAGCTTTGTCTTACTGCCTTACATACTTTAGGCTTTAATAGGTTTTCATTACAAGGTATTATTGATCTTAACTGCCTACTAAAGAGAATTTTTGCAGGTGATGGTAAATTATCTGATATTGGAGTGTTTCTATATTCTAATAATGCTAAATCAAAATCTGTGTTATGAATTTTTGTCTTTTTTAAAATATTTTTTATATTTTGTATAGCCCGCTCTACCATCCCATTGGATTGTGAGAAGTGAGGACTGGTTATAGTGTGTTTAAATTCCCATTGTCTTGCAAATTGTTTAAATAATTCCCCTATGAAACAAGAATCATTAGCTGTAACTAATGTTCTTGGAATACCATGCCTGCTGAAAATTTTCTTTAGGCAGTTTACAATGTGGGAACTAGATATATTTTCTAACAATTGTATTTCTGGATATTTTGAGAAATAATCTACAACTAATATGTATTGCTTATCATTAAACTGAAATAAATCAGCAGCAATTTTTTGCCAGGGTAGGTTAGGTACACTATGTTGCAATAAAGGTTCTTTACAATATTTTTTTGCATACTTTATACATGGTTCACATTTTCCTATCATGTCCTCTATACTTTTATTGATATAGGGCCAGAAAATTACATGCCTTGCTCTTAATTGTGTTTTTGTTATACCTAAGTGAGTTATATGCAATTTTTTCAACATTTCAGTTCTTAAATTTAAAGGAATAACAATGGCAGAACCTCTATAAATTAATCCTTTACAAATAGTCAATTCATCTCTTATATTCCAATATGGTTTAATAATATCTGGAATTTGCTTTTTATGATTAGGCCAATTATTTCCCATTATGAAGTTTTTTAATATTTTCATTTCATTGTCATTTTTGACAATGTTTTTAATTCTATTAAGTTGACAACTGCTTATATTAATATTACTTTCTATTAAACTAACATGTGCTTCAATTTCTTTACTATCTAATTCTAAATCTGTCTTATCAGTAGCATCATATGCTCTAGAGAGTGTATCTGCAATTACTAGTTGTTTACCTTCCTTATATACTAAATTAAAATTGTATTGTTGTAATTTTATTCTCATTCGCTGTAAGCGAGGAGGACAATGCTCTACATTTTTTTTGAATATTGGTATTAATGGTTTATGATCTGTTTCTATTGTAAAATGTGTGCCAAATACATACTGGTGGGAACGTTCACATCCGAATAGGATGGCCAGACATTCTTTCTCAATTTGTGCATAAGATTTTTGAGTTTCATTTAATGCTTTTGATGCATAGGCTACTGGTAAGTTATTTTGTAGGATGGCAGCACCCATCCCATTTTGTGAACTGTCTACAGTTAATATTATTGGTACATTAACGTTAAAAAATTGCAAAATGGGCTTGCATGTGAGTATATTTTTTAGTTTGTTAAATGCCTCTTGCTGTTCAAAACCCCATTGAAAATCTATATTTTTTTTTAATATTGATCTTAAGGGCTCTGTTAACTCTGAAACATTTGGTATGAATTTACTGACATATGTGATTAGGCCTAAAAATCTTTCTAACGACTTTCTATCTTTAGGTGCTTCCATACCGGTAATAGCTTTAACTTTATTTTCATCTACGGTTATGCCTTTTTTGGATATTTTATGTCCTAAATAATAAATTTCACTTGTACTTATTTTACATTTCTCAAAATTTAATTTTACATTTTCTAATCTCAACTTGTTTAACACTACATTTAGTCTATCATCGTGTTCTTTTTGTGTGTTTCCCCATATAATTATATCATCAATATACACTTCAACACCTTCTATGTCTTCTAACATCTGTTTCATTTTTTGTTGGAAAACTTCAGAAGCAGAACAAAGTCCATAAGGCAATCTTAAAAATTTGTAACGCCCAAAAGGAGTATTGAATGTGCATAGATCAGACGATCTCTCGGATAATTTAATTTGCCAAAATCCATTTTTTGTATCTAAAGTGCTAAATATTTTGGCTCCATTCAACTTAGCAGATATCTCTTCAAAAGTAGGAATTTGGAAGTGAGGTCGCATTATCGCCTCATTTAGATCTTTCGGATCAATGCACAGTCTCATTTCCCCATTTGGTTTGTTAACTATCACTAACGAGTTAACCCACTCTGTTGGCTTATTTATTTTTTTAATTATTCCTAATTTTTCTAAACTGTCTAATTTTATTTTAAGTTTCGGTTTAATAGCTATTGGCACCTTACGGCATGCATGAATTTTTGGTACTGCATTTTTAGAAAGTTTTATGTCATATTCTCCTTGAATACACCCTATTCCACTAAATAAATCTTTGTATTTATCTAATACAGACAAAGAAGTTTCAATATTATCTTTTACTGAATTTTCTCTATTTGACCTAACCTCACCTAATGCATTACTTTTTACATTATCAACCTTTTTAATTAAATTTAAATCAACTGACGTTGACAAACCTAGAATACAAGGAGCTTTAGCTTCTACTATGTAAAATTCTACAACCTTATTTTCTTTTTTATATTTTACTTGTAAATAACATTTACCAAAAATCTTTAATTGTTGACCTGTATATGAAGTCAATTTAGTGTTAGTACTCTCTAATGAACTTTCATCTTGGATTTCATCAAATATTTCTTTTGTAATTATATTTACTTCTGCTCCTGTATCAATTTTAAAAGTAACTAACTTATTTTTTACTAACATTTCAGTGCACCACTGCTTACCATGACTTTTTTCAGAAATCACATTAATTTCACCCAAAAATAGGTTATCACTATCACTCATGACAATATTATTAACTTTTTTATTTTTGCACATTTTTGCAAAATGATTTAAACTATTACACTTGGCACATTTCTTGCCAAATGCTGGACACTTGAACATTTTATGCTCATAACCACACTTAGAACAACACTTATTAATTTTCGTTGAAGGATTTCTTGAAGTACTGCTCTGTATATTTGAAGTATAACCATCCCTTCTTATCTGTTGTCTTCTTTGGTTGGAATGCGAAGAAAAGCAGCTGTTTGTTGAAGGTGAACTTTGGTTCCGATGCCATCTTTCCTGTTGATTGCTGTCCACTTTGTACACGTGTGCTTCTTTTCTTGATTCTGCAGAATGTATATTTTCAAGTTGTAACTTAGCCCTTTCTGCGGTTCTACAAATTTCTATGGCTTGATTTAGAGATAAATCTTTAATTCTTAACAGCCTATCTTTTATAGTTTTGTCTCTAATTCCTAAAATCAGTCTATCTTTAATTAGAGAGTCAGTTAGCTGAGCAAAATCACAAGTTGAACTTAATTCACGTAGTTCTGTCACATAATTATCAATTGATTCGTCCGTTTTCTGCTCACGTAAAAAAAATATGTGTCGTTCATATGTCACATTTTTATCAGGCACAAAATATTCATTAAATTTTTGAATGACTACATTTATATCATTTTTGTTTTCTGTCTCGGAATAAACAAAGTTATTATAAATTCTCAAAGCCTTATCGCCTATCGTACTTAATAAAAGAGCTATTTGGTACTCACTGTCTTCTTTGTTACACTTACTTGCTGTAATATATATTTGGAACTTTTGTTTAAAAAACAACCAATTTTCAGACATATTACCTGTCCACGATAGTTCCGACGGCACTTTGATATTCGGCATGTTTTGAACCGAGATAGACGATTTTTCGCTTTCACTTTTGCTTGTCATTCTTTATATTTTTAAACAATTTAAAACTTTAACTATACTGAAACTCTTATTTTATTATAAAAGACTGCCAAATTTCGAATACTATTTTACATACAGACCACTGGTCCTACCGACTGCGCCATGTCATGTCAGGTCTGGGCACTGAAATAATAAACGTGTTCTTCGGTTGATGTCTCGATTTATTCTGTCTGCTTGTGCCGCATCTGTTTACTTAGGAACAAGCTTATCTATTACAGATCAGGGTTTTCGGTAGGCGTCTGGACTTTTTGGCTCGAGTACAATCAGAGCGACTAAATTTAAAAGAAACTTCCTCCTTGCAGGTTCTAACAGATTTGCAAGCCTATTATCAGCAAATCTTGGATAGCTATAAAGAATTAGAAAAAAAGCTACCCCCTTTAAGACTAAATGTGTCCCTGCCCTCGACACCCAGAGCCGGGGCATCGAATGCCAGTTTCTGTGAGGTTTCCGAGTTGCTCGAAGAAATTGAGCGCTCCGAACCTGGTTCTAAAATTGTAAATGGCGAGTCACGAGCCACTCCGACAGCCTCGTGTAAGCCCGTAATGTACGGAATGATGAGCAATCCGGCCGAAATTTTAATCAAAACCCTGCCTCACGCCGACGGTTTCGACCTCGATAAATTGTTAAAATTCTTAGGAATTTCTTTAAAATTGATTAAAGTATACCCGGACTTGACGCCTAATATAAATTTTTTTCTTAAGCCTTATGCTGAAGAACCTTTGAGTTCTTGTCTTGCCCGACATTCTGACTTCGGTGGGTTTCATAAAGAAGCGCTCGGTCTCTTTATCCCGAGCAAACGGCTAAGTTCTTTGGTGCAGGAACTTTACTATAGGCCTCAGGGTCATAGTGAAGCCATGCATAGCTATGTAGCTTCGATAAAGGAGGCTGAGCAGCTGTTGAATCTGCAGAAGGGTGAACAAGAGGTCACTGCTGACATTTTGGGTGGTTTGTCTCCGAGCGTCCGCAACTGTTTAGTTTTCGCTCAAAGGCCTGAAAATTATGCGGATTTAGATCGGCTGTGTGCACACGTCAACAACGTGGTGTACACAGACCAACAAATGGCACCGCCACAAAGACCCATACAGGCAAACAACAATAATAATGTAGCAAGACAGGCAACACATACAGTTGTCTGTTACAGTTGTGGTCAACCGGGGCACAGAAGCCCAGAATGTCGGAATCGGACTCAAGGGGGAAATCAGCATTCAAAAAATGTAGGGGGGTTTGGCAGATAGTTGGTCCGACTAAACCCAAAATTCCTATCAAATCCAATAACGTGAATTCTCAACGTCTGCCTTTTAAAAGTAAGCACTTTAGGCCGACCGTCCAAAATTTAAATTGTAAATCCAAACAAGGCAGAGTTAGTTTAAACCATAGCAAATTTAGCCATTTAGACATCAAGCCAGTTTGCTATTTGTGTGGGACAACTGGTCACTACATCTGGGGTTGTATGTTCTTCAAGTCAAGGAGAAGGCCTGGTACGGTCTTTTCCAAATCGAAAACGCCCAGCTGTAATAACAATAAACGAGCTATCTCAATTAAATCTGGGGGTCTGACGAGTCGGGTTTTGCCTTTAGTTGAAGTGCGATTTGACGGATTATCGGTCAATGCCCTCTTGGACTCTGGTTCAGTGAGGTGCGTCATGTCTGAAGACCTATTTACAAAAATTGAACACTCAAGGTCCGTCAAGTCCAAAACTGAGGTGAAGGCTGATTGCGTCACCGCCTCCAAAGAAAGGTTGCCTATTTCCTTTTCGTGTCTCGTTCATCTGAAAATAGAGCATTGCAGCTGGAACGTGAATTTTCTGGTGGCTCCTAAGTTGTCGTATCCCTTGATCCTCGGATCTGACTTCATCGGCAAAAGTGGGTTGGTGCTGGATCTATCCGACAATAGTTTTTATTTTAAATTCAACAGGTCGACAGTTTTCAGTTTAAATAACATATGTGATAGGCAAAATTCTCCGTTAGTGTCTACTGCGACTACTCCCGCTTCCATCGATCCCCTTGGACACCTGGACTCACAACGCAGGCTTTCTATTAGTGGGATCATCGAAGGTTTTCCTGATGTTCTGACCAAACGGTTGGGACTCACCAACTTAATCGAGTACGACATTCAACTCAAGGATGGTGTACCAGTCAAAAGTCAGCCCTATCAACTGGCCCCTCCTAAGATGGAGTTTATTCGGGAACACATCAAGGAACTGTTATCAACGGGAGTAGTGGAACCCAGCCTTTCCGCCTATTCGTCTCCCGTTTTTCTGGTTCAACACCCAGAAAAGAAACCCAGGATGGTGATTGATTATCGGAGACTCAATCAACACATCGTCATCGAAGCTGTGCCGCTACCTAATCTACATCAAAGTTTTAATTGGTTTGTCGGCGCAAAGTATTTCACGGTTTTTGATCTCAACTCGGCTTATCATCAAATTCCGTTAACTCAGAGGTCCAAACAATTAACTAGTTTTTGTACTCCCTGGATGCTTTATCAGTTCACCAGAGACCCATTTGGACTCTGTACTGGTGCTCAAGTACTTACTCGTCTTCTAGATCAAGTTTTTTCAGACATAAAGTTCAAATACATCTTCAAGTATTTAGATGATCTTGTAATTTATTCCAAGACTTGGGATGAGCATCAACAACATCTGCGCGAAGTACTGTCTCGACTGCGACGTGCGGGTCTAACTGTTAACCCAGAAAAGGTCCGTTTTGCTGTGGAAGAGATTAGTTTCCTTGGACATCTTGTTTCTTCAAGTGGCGTGCAAATTGATCCTTCAAGAACTAAAGCCATTAGAAACTTTCCGCAACCAAAAAACCCCAAGGCTATTTCCAGATTCATTGGAATGGTCAATTTCTTCGCTAAGTTCATTCCCAATTTTGCGGAGCACGCCGCACCCCTAAATCTGCTTCGACGTAAGGGCCAAAAATTCTCTTGGCAAGCTGAGTAAGAGAAAGCTTTTAACCATCTTCGCGAGGCAATTATTCAGCCACCGGTACTTCGGATGGCAGACTTCGCCAAACCTTTCATCCTGCAAACGGATGCAAGTTCGGTAGCCCTTGGAGCAGTTCTACTTCAGGAAATTGACGGTTCCCGCCAGCCAATAGCGTACGCCTCCCGTACGTTAACTCCTGCAGAGAGGAAAGCCTCCTCTGCATACGAATCAGAATGTTTTGCCGTCGTTTTCGGAGTAGAAAAGTTTAGGCAATATCTAGAACATCGCGAGTTCCTATTGGAAACCGACAACCAAGCCCTTTCTTGGCTACTGTCACGTCCTCGTCAGCTTGGCAAATTAGGTCGGTGGATCGCCAAACTGACTTCATTAAAATTCCAGGTAGCGCACATTAGGGGAACTCAGAACGTCATCGCCGATTCCCTTTCGAGGATGTTTGAACCAGAAAAGGATTTCACAGAAAACTCTACGCCCCCAACGTTATGTACCAGCCTACTAACCCATTTTCCTCTTGCATTCAACGATATTAGTCAACATCAAAAGGCCGATGCAGTTTTAAAACCCATCATAGCTGATCTTGAAATTGGCAATGTTTCAGGTCAGTTTTGTTTAAGTAAGGGAGTTCTTTGCCTCTAGAACCATCAAAACAAGCCCACCAGAATCTATCTTCCCCAGTCTCTCGTGGACCTTGTCATTACTTATTTTCACGATTCGATAGTAGGGGGTCATCTAGGTTTCCTTAAGACGATGTTTAAGGTTAAAGAGAGTTTTTATTGGCCGACTCTCAAAAAGGACGTCTATGGGAAATTGCGATCCTGCTCAACTTGTGCCACAAGCAAACCCGCGCAAAATACCAGAAAAGGGTATCTTGCTTCGACAATCCCAAATCGTCCCATGGAAAAGCTCCATATCGATTTCGTGGGCAAACTCCCAAGAACAAAAAAGGGCAATACCATGATTCTAGTCGCTGTGGACCAGTTCTCCAAATTCACCTGGCTAATCCCTGTCAGAGATGCAACTTCCAATAATACCATTAAAGCCTTAAGCCAAGTGGTATTTCAGAATTTCGGCTTCCCAAAATGTATCATCTCTGATAATGCGCAGTGCTTTGTATCGCATGCTTTCCGCAATTTTTGTTTCTCCCACGGCATAAAACATGCAACCCTATCCCCTTATCATCCTCAGCCTAACAATGCGGAAAGACTAAACCGAAACCTCAAGGCCGCCCTTATAGCCTTTCACTCCCAGAACCAAACATCTTGGGACGAATCCCTTTGCTGGCTCCAGCTAGCTTTCAATTTCGCTCATCATGAGACCTTGAAAAGTACCCCTTTTAAAATTCTCTTTAATTTTCTACCAGCTACTCCTTTGAGCCTCAGCTGGAATATTAATGAACTTCTGCCCCCGTCCAAGACGAATCCCACTCAGGTTTGGCGCCAGGCTAAACAGAATATCCTCAAGGCGCATCAGAAAGTCGAAAATACCTACAATAAATCCCGGTATCCGCATCAATACAAAATTGGAGATACTGTATGGTGCAAAACTCACCCTCTAAGTAAAGCAGCTGACAAGCGTGCAGCCAATCTCATGCCTAGATGGTCTGGTCCCTTTAGGATAATCGATTTCCTAACTCCAGTTACTGTTGCGCTATCCTTCGCCAACTCCTCCCAATACATAAAAAAGGCACATGTGGAACAGTTAAAACCGCACTACGAATCTACAGAACCGATAAATCAGGTCCTGTTTTCTTCTGATCCTACTCTCCCTCTACAGAATAATTTGGTAGGAAATTTTCACCCCACTTCTTCATAGGTTTTCACCCAATGTGGAACCAAGCCACATTCTCCAATCTGCCTTCGACAAATTCTCGCTTCCAGGTAAGGTTAAGATGAGTTTTCGAGTAGAACTCATCTCTGCCGAGGGAGGCATGTTTTTGCCAGGTAATTACAGAAAATACCAAATCCTGGAAAAATATGCATGTAGCTGAAATTTCGTACAGACTTTCAAATCATTTCAAAAGAAATGTCCCAAATTATATTAAACAAAATGTTCAAAGTTAAAGTTTAAAACCCCTACGAGCCCCTTATGATATCAGGTTAGTATTTATAACAAATTTTAAATCGCAATATCTAAAAACGATTATTGCAGTAATATATGCTGATCGTTTTTGTGGGGAATTGTAAATGTTGTTTTCAAGGACTGTACAAATTTACATAGATTTTTCCCGTAGTTAAATCCTATTGTGAGTGGGCCATAATGATTTCCTGTAAATGATTCGGAAAAATCCTTTATGATTAACTAGTCAATTAAAAATGGAAAATTATGACGTAAAACTAAATTATGAAACAAATCTGACAAATCTCTGAATACTTTATTTACTAATATACCAAGATCAAACTTTTTCGCTGGATCAAAAGCATAAAGTCGTGATAGTTTCTGCGAGATGACACGAGTAATTAGAGAAGATTAGTGCATATATTGCCAGTAGAGTGTGCTCCACATTGGATGCAGATAGTATTAGGATAATTGAACCTAAACAAATCTAACTTATACTAACCTAAAAATTGAGTAAAATTGTGTTGTCGTCGTCATTTTCGTTACCGTCATCTCCAGAACGACGACGACGACGACAAAATCGGTAACAACGTCAAAATTTTAAAAATTTTAGGTTAAGATAAGTTAGCAGATGTAGGATTATCCCTCCACTATTGTCGCCATCTTGGATCTAAAGTGTCGCTACTCTACTATTGTCCCTAACCTTGGGAGCCTTCTGTCTAATATTATATAGTAGCAAGTTTTGTTTTTAATAGCAATTGTTCTACGAACCCCTTTTTTTTAAGATATGCGGCAATAAATATACTTACATTACATGTGCCCGATGTCTGTAATGTAGAGGTGCTTCCTGCACGTTATAGTTTTAGGCTATTGGCTTAACCCTAAAATAAAATCACTAATTTTAAGCAGATATCGTACCCGTGATGAGGAGGTCAATAATACCTGGGTTATTGTGTATATTATGGAACGCTGAAATACCAGACAACTTCTCAGGAAATCTTCGACTTGCCGTAGGTGAGGAAGCTGTTGTTGGTATCTAAGGGTGCAATAGTTATTATAGTACTTATTAAGGTTGTCAGAAAGGGAGATTAACACATGTATTATAAAAACGGATTACTCGTTCCAGTTTTTTGTTAGATTGATTGTAAATCTACGCATGCAAACAATACGTTGGATTTTAGACATATTACAAAATTATATGAATTCCTACAGGACACTACCATGAATATGTTTTCCCACCGGTATTGTTTGTATCCTTTACATTACAATGTCGAAAAATGTTTACAAACAAAAATCGTTCACATGATTTATTCCCATAAAGCCTAAAACAATAGGAATCATATTTACATATCAAAGCTATCAGTTACTATGGCAACGCCATCTGTTGCCGACTGCACAAAGCCACAGCAAACTTTGATTTCAGTTAACATCAACTTTCCCTATTGAAGTGTAAACACAGGATAGCTATTCCGTGGTTTAGCCTGTCCCGTCTATATTTCACGAATAATATAAATTTGTTATTTTTAAAATTAGTACAGTGTCTATTTTCCGAATTAGTTGAATATGTTTTGAACATCAGTAATTAAATGTGATAGTAAAGTAATATTTATTTAATGTACCGGAACTTATTTGTATTACATGTACTGTACGTACTATCATCCCCGGCTACTTTCTGAAAACATGAATCTATGAAAGTAAAACGTTTCAGGAGGCATTCCTAAACTGCACAGAGCTAGAGACAGTACAAGAGGTTGATCATTTCTAAATGGTAGGATAATGTTTCTTGTTTGAATTTATAAAAATCAAGCATTATTGTTTTTCAATGTACCGCCAGATCAAAATGCTGGACATTTTAACATTCATAAATTGTGTGTGTCGATTGTCCCATTTGCTAGCTCGAAATATGTCGGACTAATAACATAAAAATGTTGTTTATTTATTGTCCTAGATAATACATGTATTGCATGGCCACGGTAATACAATTACAGCAAAACTGCACAGCAAAATACAATAAAACTACTATATTAGAACATTACACATAAAAAGACAAATAGCCCTTAAAAGAAAAGAAAATATACCTCAAACATACACACAATATCTAAGTTGTATAAATATGCAGTTCTTTATAAGGTTCATCTAAATTATGGTTTTGATCTGTATTACATCTTATAGCTTACAGATTAATAGTTTTACAACATAGTAGAATGACTACATAAATCTAACCTTATATTGTTACAATCTTATTACGTACTTCAGCTCCGAGTTTAAAACTTGAATAATAAAAAAAGTAAATTACATAGTATATATATACTGAAGGGAGGCTCAGTATATTTAGCTCAATGGATAAATGCCTTCAACGTGCTCTGCACTACACATAATAATTCTTAATGCTTTCTTTTACAGCTTGAATAGCTTTACTCCAGTATGATGATTTCCCCATAAAAAGACACCATGGATAATTACGTATATACGAGTAAGCAACAGTCTACGCAAGAACAAAAATCCCATACTGGCTACAATATCGATGTGGGTCTTCCGGCCCAGACCAGATTCCACCTTAATTTTGACTCGTAGTTTATTTGCAGAGCTCCGGCGTTTAATAATCTTATCTTTTGGTCAAGGATTAGCTGCGCCATAGAACATAAAACTCTATGGGTCTTTATCCCCACCCCTTGGTAGTCAATCACGGCCGCTCAGTGGATTTCAGCATTGTGCGCCCTATTGTTTACATGCTTTTGCGCTATACCAGATTCATGAACTACGGAATCTAAACTTACAGTATAAACAGTATAAACTTCTTGTAGTTTGGTAATTTATTTGATTTGTAGTAATGCAAAATATTTAGTGTTTTAAAACTGTGACATGAAAAGTCACTAAAGGCCTTTTCACACCGCGGTCACATTATGTCACGTAACAGATTTTTCAAAAGATCTGTTTCCATAGTTTCAAATGGTGCAATTCACAACTACCTCGCAGAGCCCCACAGACGTCGACACAGTCGACAGACGAATCTGCGCGATCGCTCCGATAACGAGCGATCTTTTCAAACGTCTGTCGATGTCTGTGGCCTCGCGCATGCGCACTGGCCCGCTACCCCAACACGTAGGCTACATCACCACACTCTGTCGCGCGACGGCCATTTAAAGGACATAGCATGGGGCGAAATAGCAGAGGAACTGCGACAAATTTAACGAGTAAACAAATTAACTCACAACTTTCAATATCTGCTGTGAGTATTGAAAATAGCATTTTCTCGGTCTAGATCAGCAAAATCAGCTGGAGATTTTTTCCGATCTCTAAATTAGTTATAAATTATAACACCAGTAGCGTTATCAATAATAATTTTGATTTGAAATGTCGTCTTATTAATTTATTAGATATAATAAAGATTTTAACAAAGAAACAAACGTGAGTAACAATAAAAACTACATGTAGATACTATTTATAAGTATTAAATAAATAAACTTTTAACTTATTGAAAGTACATCAGTACTTTTATTCATGTACTAGTATCGGTAGTAGTGTATTTTGTCTATTAATATTACTCCATGATTTGATATCAGCTGTTCCAATTAATTTAGTGAACCTAAACAATGTATTGTTGTCATGCAATGTTTGAGGCTATTCTCGGTTGAAAGCGACAAAACAAAACAGCGAAGAAAAGATAAATTTTCCTTAAAAATCCTATAAATTCTTAGAATTGAGGAAGGTTTTTATTTGTATCGCTATTGATATTAAAATCAGTTGATCTCAATAATTTAGTTAGTGCTGTAAACGTAAACTATGTTGTCATTATTTATACTTCAGGAATTTTACTGAGGAAAGATAGGTTATTTTGAAAAACATAGTATTAAATTTATTATTAATCACAGTGTGATGAAAATTATACCTTTAAATGTGAGAAAACCAAAGACCGTAAAAAAGTTATAAATAAAAGTTTTTAATCAACTCATTTCGAACATTTTGTCGCTTGAAGTTTATTTCTATGCAAAAAATAAAAAAAGTTTTAGTAACTTTTCATGTTCCGATTCTTTTCGCTGATTATGTTTAGTATTTTTATAAATCTGTTAACTGACTGATCTGTAAGTTGTTTACTCCGTTGAAATCCTAAATTCTTCTAGATAAGAAATGTGTAAGTTTAATTACAATCGGATGATCCCTGTGCGAT
>JAGFPH010006549.1:2928-26076 GCA_018207615.1 Philaenus spumarius | reverse complement strand
AAGTAAAATAAAAGGAGTGGTAGTGTAGAAAAAACAATAAAAATATATTTTAAATGAGACGGTTACAAGCCCTCAATTAAACTTATCTACCATGCACTCTAAGAGATAGAAATTAATAATACTAATATTGCTTTCTTTAGGGTCACAGTTAAATAAATAAGCTAATTGTCTTTGAGTAAAACTCTTGTAATAAGTTAAAAACGTTGAACATAAATATTACCCGAAAATCCAGAACTCTATTCTTAAAGACTTTATAAATATATCAGAGGTGGTCGTTCGTGTTACTGAAATACAATTTCTTTCTCTGAATTTCTAATGTAAAGTTTACATGCTCACAAAATTAATTACATTTAAGACTTTCACAAGTCACACGACAATAGTTTGAAATTAGTTTTTATTTAAAATGCATTGTGTTCTAAGTGATGGAAAATTACTCTTAAAAACGGAAAATCTTTACATATATTTTATAACAGATATCAATACGACGTAGCTGTGTTTCAATAAAATACGTTTTTTAAATAAGGGTCGTTAAAACTATGTTTGTCTTTCACTTTCAATATGAACAGATGAAACTGTGTTGAGCGAAATTGTAAACATTATTTTGAGTTGGATTGTTGAGGCTAATCAGATGTTAACAGTTGTGAAAAGTCATTCTTACTGTATACAATCGGTATATAATGTGTTGTTCCGCTGTCATCGTTTGTCCACACACGTATACTGACAACAATTATCACTTGGACGTATGCACAACACTTCTAGAAACGATCACTTGAACGTTATCAACTGTTACTTGTTTGTTTTTGACTGATCATTCTTTGTATCGTTAATAAATTAACTCGTGATTTTAAAATTATAGCTGTTTATAACTAACTCCCACCTATTCGAAGTAGGAAAACACGAAGGTAATTAATTATTGATTTTTAATATACTATGAGTAAACACTTGTGCATTGAAATAGCATGAGTACTGCTAGGTGTGACTCATGGACAAAACTATGAGATCTCGTATTTACTATAACACTCTAAAAGTATTAATAAATTGAAGTGGGTAATATAACCAACTATCCAATTAAATACTAAAAATGTTCATTTTAGTAACTAAAAGATGTGTTATTGTATGAACAGGTTTCCTTTATCGAATTAAAGGAAATAAATCAAGATAATCCGGGAAAGTTTTTTATTTACAAGCAATAATTATTTACGTGCACCTAAATTGCCTATTTAACTCCTTTATTGCAACATTTATCCACAATACTACCCACGCCATCACTATTTTGTCATTACCAGAGACATTTATTGTCATTAAATCAATTGATTAAGTGGGAGAATATTCCCTGCAAGATTTGATTGGGTTAGTTATTACATGTAAGCATACTTACGAAAATAGAAGCGTGTTAAATAAACGAGGAATGTATGTTTGATTTTTCGCACTCCGACAGAAAAAGTAGTACCAAATAACACTTTTACGTTTACATTTTTTGCTACATTTACAAATAAATGTAATTGATGAATTTCGTATATTTAGTGTTGTTTGTTTTCGTAAAAATGTTATTTTCGATCAAATATTGTAGTTAAATTTAAAAGAAACCTTAAAGAATTACTTATAAACAGTTAATGAAGAATACAACAGTTCGAACGTGTTTTAAATTATATTTTTATGTCGTTGCCTGAGGGAGATGGGAGGAAGCAAACCAGCCTGTCCGAGTCATAGGGTAAAGGTTTTCAAAATCTAACAAAAACATAATTCAGTCGTTTATCTTTTATAAATGGCCGACTTGAAATTAAAAAGTCACAAGGTTCAAATGGATTACACATTTTTAATACCATCACCGATTAAACTTAACAAAATTTATAGTGAACACTACATTATCAGAACTGGGAAAGAGCAAGTTTACTTACAATTCTATTTTTCAGGATAGATAAATCATAATTTCAAGACATAAGCTTAGGACGTATACAGAAAACACTAATCGTAATAATTGCATTGAACTGTTGTTGAACATTAGCACGAGGTGATGGTAACTTTGAAAGTGAGAAACCGATTTGTTTTATTCAGTTGCGTTTGTAGCTGGCAGGCACTCGTCACGATTTATTGGACAGGTCAATCAGATGGAAAATAAAATAATTAATAAGCTTACGGCTTTGTTCACTGGAAACAGAAATAAAATTACAAAGTCCACACACACCCTCTCTTGATCTGACTTAATAAATGTATGTTTTAAATAAATCCCGGGACATAAGTACATGATTCAGTTGACACATAATAACATTCTTCCAGTGCGAATTACGGTAATTACAATAGTTATTTTTGGACAATTACAGTTCAAATAAACAGTTTAATTGTAAGAAAGCGTTCTAATAATCATCAGTGTAAATTCAAAAGTACGGAAATCTAGTTTTATAAACTCTTTACGGCCTTTTTACATCTCAGTGTACTCATTTGGAATGGTTTTGAGATTTATTTTCAGAAAATAATACAACCAGGCAATTTTACTAAAACAACGAACAAGGGTATCCCACACTAAAGTTTCTACCACTTTTATAACTAAACAAACTAAAATCGTTATACCTAGGTTGGCGCTGCGGTATGTAACACAGATTGTTATATTCGCTAGAGACGCACACAAGAAGTAAGTAATAAAATATTTTCATTTGCTTAAAAGAAGTTAGACAATTAAACCATTTGTTTCTTTCGTGAGATTTTTGTCTTTTGTAAATCGTGGAGACTATATAAGTGGGCACAATCAATATTACATATCCTATTACTTTAAACGAGCAATTCTTGTATCTTATCTATCTTTGTTCTGTCGCGGCTTTAACACGGCTGTCACGGCAGTCACGGTTCTAACGAATTCAAAGAAATTTTGTATCTAGGTGTAGTTTTGATTTTTAAGTACCCCCACATAGTTGTATTTCGTGTAAAAACGCAATTTTTTGAGAAAATCTAATTTAAAAGTTGACAATTTTTAACTTAGGGTTGTCATGTTGGTTAAAAAATTACAACGAAATAGTAAATAAAGAGATCAAAACAGCTGTTTATAAACAAGCCAATTTATACTGTTTTAGCACGTTTTAAATATAGTGGAATAGAACTGAGATTGAGTATTATCCTAAATCAGCTGTTCATTGGATAGTTTTTAATTACTGTTAAAAAAACAAGCTAATTTATACTGTTTTAGCACGTTGGAATTAGAATAAATTGGGCCTGATTTAACAATTTATTTTGTCAAAAAAAGGTAAACTTGGCAAAGATGGATAAATTCTAATAGGCTAGTCAATTTTGTAATATAGGCCTGGCTCATTTCTGAAACATAGTATTGAGGTTATGTTAATCCTGCAATATTTTTTACTATATTTAGGCCTGGTTTCAAAACTTTAGTTGACAGAAGATAGTAGGACTAGGACTAAAATCGTAATGAAAGCCTCTCACGTTTCTAAAGCATGTATTTGAGGTTATAATTAATCTTGTAATTACTGTTAATATATTTAAGCCTGGTAGCATAATTTTACAAACCTATGTACAAACGAGCCAAAGATTAACGAGATTCTTAAGCGAATTTTCCAACTGCGAGCGAGGTGGAGTTGGGACGCGAATCGTCCAGGGGCAGAGTCCCTAGTGTAGTAATAAATCATCGCATCACAGTGTAACAACATTATATTACTTTAACTGATCCAATAAACCTCCGTTTCCTCTTTTACAAGTGGATCTATAAACTAAGAAACTACTCGAGATTTAGCAACCAGCGACTGTTTAATGCAGTGTCGGGTAGCTCGTGGGCAATTTCCGGAATCTAACAGCTTTTTCTCCCCTTGGAGATTTACAAATGCAATGCGTCACAACTCTTAAGATGCATACATCACCAACATTCTACCTCAAACGTAAAAAGGCTTACATAACTCACCGAGCCTTTAATGTAATTTATTGGCACTATACGGGTACAGGCAGAGCTAGATTATAATAAACCTAAACGGTTTTCATTGGTTTAGTTTTTTAATAAAAAAATAACTCAGTAGAACTTGTTTTAAAATTTAATTGAATTGTAATTACAATACACGTTTTTCAAACAATGTTCCTGAATTAACACTTATTTACATTTAATTTATTTGCTTTAATTTTTGTCATATAATATGAGTATTCAATAAACATAAACTAAAATCATCAGTAACGGGCCAGTAAAATTAGCTTCAAATAGAACAATTAGGAATTAATTCCGGGAAATCTGGAAATCGTTTAAAAACCTTCATTAGGTCCCAAATACATGTAATCTAAGTTTGCACCATCGCAGGAGATGAGCATAACGTTTGGGAGCCATAAAACCGAAAAGTGTTCGCACTTTTTTCAGTTTATTTTGCTTATAACTGGAAAATGGTGCATCGTATAGAAGACGTTATTCTTTCTAAAATTAAAAAGGGTTAAATTTTGCGTCGAATGAGTACCTAAAACATCAAATTTGGTTCAGGGATGTAGCCAAAACTTACAGCCAAAAAACTGTCATTTTTGTCATTTCTGTGCAAAATTACATTATTTCATGATTTTTTAATCACGCATATCTTTTAAACGGTTACTGCAATTGAAAAAGTCATGAAATGAAAGTTGTAGACAATTAAATTTCAATTTAAATAGACGCCTAAATTTTTTAATTTAGCCAATTTAGAATAGTAAATTTTGCAAAAAATGTAAATTGTATTTGCGGAAGTTTTACTGGGTTGCACAATCTACATAAATATGAGCTGTATACCCAAATATAATTAATTAATATTGAAAATGAACAACATTTTAATACATTTTTTAAAAGAATAATTAATAACAAATAAGCAAACCTCTGCAGAACAGAATAGGTGACATCCAGTTTAAACAAAGGGTCTATCTACAGACTACCAACCAATTTCTAGTAAAATCTTTGGTTTCAGTCTTCACACTTCATTGCTACTTCAACTTCATAAGTGTTGAGAGTTCGTCATTCGTAATTTCTTAAATACAGTGAAAAGTTTATTAATAGTGAATGTCGTTTTTACAACGTGTCTTAGTGTGAAAGTGACGTGTTCTACATCTACCCAACATGAAGTCTTTTTTGAGACATACCCTTTTTCGTTTAGGATGACTGAATGGATCATGTTCTGCTTGGCTAGTGAACTATTTTACCATCTCTTGTGAGTATTGACCTATGTATTTGGAAATCTTAGATTATTTTTATCAGAAAATTATAAATTTACAAACAATCTATCACTTAACTTAGTCGTCATTACATTTCGATTGATAACGCTGAGACTGTAAACAGACTTTTCAGCAACTACCATTTAATTGAATGAATATGCACAGGAGGTTCCAAAAGTTACCGGTTTGCTCATATCCGCGATATATTCTTTTTTTTTTTGTTGAATAAATATCTC
This sequence comes from Philaenus spumarius, assembly GCA_018207615.1. Classification (NCBI taxonomy): domain Eukaryota; kingdom Metazoa; phylum Arthropoda; class Insecta; order Hemiptera; family Aphrophoridae; genus Philaenus; species Philaenus spumarius. The sequence goes on along the minus strand of JAGFPH010006549.1, from coordinate 20,686 downwards.
CTGTTACTTTTAAAGTATATGGTTTGAACCTGCGCCAATTGTTTGAAACGTGACTAACAACTCTGGTCCTCACCTCAAACCCCAGTGAATCGTATCATGTACAATTAAAGCCAAAGAGTAGAATAAGAATTGGCCATCTGGCCTAGAAGAAACTACTCTGTGAGGAATAGATACTCCATTGACGTGTATGACCTCCATTTTTGTAATATGAAGCTAAATTTTATATTTAAGTGAGTAATAATAAGTTACAGTAAAATAAAACAATGTAAAATAGTACTTTGTCAAAATGTACAAAATGTAAAATTTTGTCTAAACTTACTTCAGTTAGACAAAAATCAATCTTCTTTACAAAACTTAAAACGCACAAATATAATAATAATTATAATTTTATCCTTTATTAATATTGAATTATTCTTAGAATTCTATGTAGAGTGCATACACTAATACCTCACTCAAAATCATTAGTCACTAAATAAAGAATGCTTACATTATAATGGTCACTATTTTTCACATACTTATTATAATAACGTATTTTTTATATACTATGTATCGTCTATTCAATCTCCACGCGCTTACTTGTCTATGTATAGACTACTATGTATCGCCTATTCCCTCTTCACGCTCTGACTTGTGTCTACGCAAAATGTTTGCGTGACGCGAAATTTCAGAAACATAGTCAAGCGAAAGTGCCCAACGGGCCAATATAAGTTATTACTTCCAAAACAGCCTGAAGTTCTAACTTATGGTCTTTAGTCACAGTATGTTTAAATTCATGGCGGCCCTCTTCTTAAAAAGACTCAGTGTTTTATTAAAACTAAAGATTTGGTCGCAATCCCATTGTGCTGTATTTTAATTACGTAGTTTTTTAGAATCTGCGATTAAATTACTTTGGGCTCCAAATCGTGATACTGTTGGACCAGCACCGTTGCGCAAATTGCGAGTTACCGGTGGCATAGATATTGAATAATAAATAGATCTTGCATCCATACGGGTGCTGTGTGCCGGAAAAAGGTTGTCGCAAAAATAGTACATGATCGCGCCGAGAGGTAGCGCTAGGGAGAAAGCATTGGTAGCATTGGTGTTTCAAACAGCTTCCTCCGTTTCCCCAATAGATAGCGCCAAAAAAGTCGAATTTCCAGTGGAACAAAATATTGCATTGGATCGGAGTTCTATTAGGTTATCCAAATACAATGCCGGTGGCGAACTCTCGGTGGGAATACAGTAATTAAAGGGGCAGAAATTTGCTGACCACATCACCCAAGAGATTCAGCAGCAGCGACTTCACGTGGGAAGAACAAAAATTATAATTTTAAAAGAGGGACAGAGATTTGGACTTAAAATTTGCCCAAGTGTCAAGCATAGTTATGATATTTATTTTGTTTCTCGAACGAGTCGATTGTTGGTTTAATAGACTACTATTGTATGTATCTACAAATTAAGCTATATTGATATTTTAACAACTTGAAAATTATTTAAAAACCGACAACGTTGCCTTTTGAATACTTAATCTTATCGAACGCTTTTGTTAAATTTTCCTGTCCTTTGGTTATTTAGTCATGTTAAAATTACTTGTTCCATATTAGTTTTCCGTCCTATAAAAAATCAATACGAACATTTTGATTTCTTACACATCTCAGAACTAAAAATTGTATTCTAATTAAAGATACATGTAATATAAATTAGGAATATAAAACTAGGAATATAAATTAGCAAATAATTAATTACTTGTGATTGGAAATACGTATCCTGAAGCTCGGCCAAACTAATATATTCATTTCCACTTTCCACACCCATATCTAGGCTACGTAAGGGTTTTAAGCGAATATCCGCATTATATGTTTGATGTACAGGGTGTATCAGGAAGAAACGGAAAGAATTGCAGGACGTGTTCTACTGGTGAAAATAATGAAAAAAGTTCCTATAAACATAGGTCCGAAAACGCTTCGTTTTCCAGATATCCGCCATTTTGTTTTTTGTACAAAATAATTCATATCTAGAGAACGGTTTGACTGATTGAGTTCAAACTTGGTATGAAGTTTAACCTTAAGTTCCTTAAGTTACTTGAACTCAATCAGTCAAACCGTTCTCTAGATATGAATTATTTTGTACACAAAACAAAATGGCTGATATCGGGAAAACGAAGCGTTTTCGGACCTATGTTTATAGGAACTTTTTTCATTATTTTCACCAGTAGAACACGTCCTGCAATTCTTTCCGTTTCTTCCTGATACACTCTGTATATGTGAAATCTTTAAACAATATATATGTAAGACATCATTTAATTTATAAAGATAACATATTCCTTTATTGACTCAATACGTATTAAAGGGTTACCTTTGTCAACTGAAGTATTTAACATATACCGTGTGAAATTTAATGAAGATAGGTTCTGCAATTACTTCGTTGCAATTACTCTGTTCTCAGTAAACCTCGTCTTACCCGATTTACTGATTTACCCGATTCCAAATAAACCTCGTCTTGTATTTTCAAAACGATCAACAGGAAACTGTTAGCTGTCCAATAAATCACGAGTGCCTGCGAGCTACGAGTGAAACGAAATAAAACAAATCATTTCCTCCCCTACAATGTTCAACGCCCCTTCAATACCACTGCATAAGACACTACTCTCAGTTTGAATCCCAGTCAAAGTTCCAAGCAATTTTTTTCCGCGTGTCTCCCAAACGTCTGACTTATTTTTGGTATAATTTTAACATTGTCCAAACTCGTCGTACACAGGAAAGGGCAACAAATTAACTGTAATTGAATGTTTAATTTAAATCGCATAAAAAAATGTAAAATCTGTAAACCATTGTTAAATATACTGAAATACATTTCCTTATTGGAAGAAATAAAATACTGTACACAAACTTTATGTAAAATATTAAAATACAGAAAATGTAATGTTAGGCTATTACTATAATATTTAATTTGTAAAAAGCTGAATTAATAAACATTACCAGGAACTGGCACATACTTTCTCAAAAACATATTTAAATTATTAAACAGATTCACTGTGACTTCACAATTTGTAGGTGAGGTAGGAGACGTGATTTATAAAAGTAGGAGATTAACTAATAAATATTATTATTACCTAGAGAGAAAACTATTCGATCGATTTCGAACAAATTTGCACCAAACACGTCAATTAGGCCTGTATGGATGCACGAAAAAAGGTAAACATTTTTGAAAAACAACCCCTTTAAGGCCAAAAAATCCGTTATTATTAGCTAAACGAGAATTTTTAGTAAGATGCGGTTTTTTGCATATGGTAGGGTATATTAAAGACTGCAAATAAGGCAAATTCTATCAAAATCGTTAGAGCCGTTTTTTATAAAAAATAATAACTGATTTTTTGGGATTTTTTTGCCAAAAAGGGGGTTGTTCTTCAAAATTTTTCAAAAAAGTTTTTTGTGCATCTATACAGGCCTACTTGACATGTCTGGTGCAAATTTGTTTAAAATCTATCGAATAGTTTTCGCTCTAGCTTTGTATACATACAGACATTCAGACAGACATTTTGTAAAACCCACTTTTTTGGACTCAGGGGTCGCAAAACGGTTATTACCACAAAGATCTCAACATCGATTTTTTTGCGATCACTATACTTTCTCTATATTATAGTATAGTGAGAAAGTAATACTAATGGCAATGTGTAATCTATTTTGGAAGCATTTAAGTGTCATATGCATTAAAAAGATGTTTTAGCATTAGCGTTTAATTTATAATTATAGCCACACGTTTATCTTATAATTATTTCTCTTATCTTATTAAAAGGCTTCGGTGCATTCCTCTCGTGTACATTATTTTTTGAAAATATGTGTGCAGCGCGGAAAAACTCGAAATTGCTCATTGATATAGTAAACCTTTCACATGTTATTCTAAAGTCTCACGAATGCAAACTATACAGACTCACTTATAAGAACCGAGCAAACTTGTTATAACCGCTCCTAGATGGTGATGATAAACTATCTTTTCCTTTACACGTAATATTTAAACCTGTAGTAAAGTAACTGAAGTATTTTGTTAATTTGTCAGTTTTCTTTAATCAAGCCTTAGTCTAGTGTATAACGTAGCGTCTTCCTGATCAGAAGATGCTGGGTTCAAATCTAGCATAGGGAGACCAGAAATGGTTAAAAGCACTAGAATATGTTTTAAATATTATGTACCATTCTATTTTATATATAGGTTATTTATCTATTTGTTTAAGTTCAAGCTTGAGCTGCTATGTCACTAATGGTGCGGCCTCTAGGCGCGGAGTAGCTTTGTGTATTTATTGACGTTGTAAAGGCACAGTCTCGATGCCATGTGGGTTAGTACCCCTTTTGCCGAAGGAGGGGAGGGTACTCTTTAATCCCCATACCCCGGTCTAGCCCCCCTAGAAAATATCGTTTGGGCGCTCTTGGTATAGTTGATTGTTAGTAGTCCTTGATTGTTCCAATTCCTTCTGAGAATTAATTGTGTAGTGTGATTCATGATTGCATATTATAACATATAGGCTACAAAAACAACCAACATACAGACATTATAAGAAGTTTGATTTGACTGAAGTTGTAAACATAACCCCAAAGTATAATCTAGGCTAGGTTTTGTTAAAGAATTACAGATGACGAGCAAAATAAGCTGATGTTGTAGGCCCTACGTCCGAAGTTGGTTTATTGTTGACTGCTGTTTAATATGACTTTAAATTTATAGTTATTTTACACGACCATGCACTTTGCGCTGTACTATTTTTTTACTTGTGTAAGGACGTTTTAACAGGAGTTGAATTTGTAAAACTAATCATTTTCGTCATAATGCACAGAGAAAATATGCATTACTTTCAGCACCATCTCGGAGATGGAATCCAAGGCACGCAATTATCCTTTGAGTATATAAGAAGACAAATTATTAATAATGTAGAAAAAACACAAATATATCTTACTAGAAGATCAAAGACGCTGTCTGCGAAGACGTGTTGTTGATGAGGAATGTGCTGGTTTTGTTGATGAAAGTGTTGAAGTTGCTGGTTGTTGATGGTGCTGATTCTGTTGATGCTATTTGATTATGTTCCTAGTTTGATGACATCAAGTAATTGTCTAAAACCAAAAAAAGGTAGACACAATTATAAATTTGTTGCCTGGTGAATAGATAGCAACCGATATGACCCTAATTCCCGGATTTTATTTATTTTTTTTTTAATCAAGGCTGTATTTGGGTTATTTCACTCCTAATTACGCCTTACTCTCTACAAGTCTAGTAAGCCACTATAGCCTAGTCTCCCGCACACTGAATGTTATACTATACAGCGGTATATAATATATAGCAAAGGTTGTGCAGCAATCAACAAATGTTGCGCCGCATACTCATTATAGTTTATAGTGCACTGTAAACTATAGATTTGAGCGATATAGCGCACCTATCGAGCTTGGGTATATTTATCGCTTAAAGCAGAGCTGGCGCATGCGTACAAGGGTTCTATTTCCTGGCTTTCAACTTATTAGCTTGGTTTTCAAGACGTGGTTTTATTGCATTTGTATTGTATCAGTTGTCACCAAGAAGGAAAATGGAAGAAGAGGCAAAGAGTCGTCCTTGTTTGTCGTTAATTTAATAATGTTTTATTTATTTCATAAATAGGTCTACAGAAAATAAATATTAAAAATGTCAATTTACAAAAAACATAATATGGAATTTATGAACTGTCATAACATTTTGATAGGAAATAAATGTATATTATAGCTTTTTGTTTGCACTATATAGTACAGCGCTATATTGCACCCGTCTTCATTAGCCTTAAGTGCAAAACAGTAGGACGTTAAACACCAACAAAAAATGCACCATATAGTATAAAGTTCGTTACAATAGGTAATCTAGAGCACCGGATATGCTTAAATGACTGTTTTTGTGGTTTAACTCACCGCCAGCTATCCTTTTTGAAGTAATCCTTCTGTTTACATATGTATCACGACACGTGTTTCGGACATATTATTCGTCCATCGTCTGGTGATAAAAATAATTAAAAACACACTTAAACACATTCAACACAATACAACATAAATAATACTGTCCCGTGTATGCGCGCACAATTAATACATATAACATTTTCCCCCTGTCTCTTGGCTGACATTAGCCAGTGCACAGTGTGTCAGCTGTTATCTAAACCTGCTTAGCTGGCTTATTAGCTCGAAGGTGGGGGTAGCATCAAACAGTTTTTTATCGTTTTAAAAGTTCATCCGGGTGCTCTAGCTCATTTTTATAAATGTGGTATTCTTCTACGCGGTTCATATAATTGCCTTTTATGCACTTTTGTATTATTTCCATATTGTTGTCTATGTTTTTATATGAATGGTCACAATTTACCAGATGTTCTGCAAATTTTGATTTTTAATGCCTGAATATGTTCTTTGTATCGTTTTGTAAAAGGCCGTCCTGTCTGTCCCACATAGAATTTATCACATGAACTGCAATTTGTAGCGTTTGTAGAAACGTAAATCTAAAAAACTAGTAACTTTGAATTCGCGCGCCAAGGCCAATTCATGTTGGCAACATTGTACGTAAGACCAGTCTGCCACTCAACAGCTGTTAGCTGCCTGGCTAGGTAGTAAGCCGGTCGTTTTTGCTTATTCATCCTTCTGCCGTAGCCTTGACCATGTCAGATGAAGGTGACAACACGATCAACTCTTAGTCTGAACCGAATTTATTTAAATGTAAAACCGACTTGGTAAATTTAACCATCTGTAAGCAAGTTTTATTAATATGAGTTCGTGAGTTGTTTAAAGTAATTCTGGTGAAGTGTTTTTATGGCGTTTCAAGGCAAATCTGTCCGACCTTGTCTAAGGCCTATTTCGTTACAAAACATGTCTACCGGCTAAGATATCCATCTATCTTCTACCAGGTAAAGTTCAAACCTAAATTACACCCTGAGTTAGCTATAATAATATGTATTGTGTGAATTTAACTGTAACATTTATCTACACTTGCAGAGTATATTTTATGTCATAACTTAACTTCTTTTTTTCATAGCCTATATTTTACATAGCCTATCTGTTTCACTTTACGTAGCCACAAGCCTTAAACTGTTTGCATTATAAGATTTAGAAGCCTTTTTAAGCCTTATAAAGGTGTAATAGTGTGTATTCAAAGCTCTGTTTTAAATATTTCTTTGTAAGCCTATAAATTAGAATACAGTTTCTTACACGAGGCTAAATTACAGTTTCATACAGGAAAATATAATACAGTTCTTACACGAGGTTAAATTACAGTTTCATACATGAAATAGTTATGCAACTTTATACATGTTTTTAGCCATGTACTAAAGCATGTGTTTTTTTTCTTATAGTGAACATCACTGGTTTAAGTATCGCATGGGTTTAACATCCTACAAGTTTTGTCTTCCATCTTCGAACAATAACAACCAGCTATTATGAAAACATTTCTGAGTGTTGCTAGAATTTTGAACTGTCTGTTACTTTAAAAATGATATCAAATTAATAAAGGCTTACATAGTTGAAAAAGGCTACAATAATATTTTTTTTATAATAATAATTGGGAGGTGCAGCTATAGCATATTTCGGACCTTAGCCCTAAGGGCTCTATATTAGAAAATTTACATACCTTTTTTATAGAGAGACGTCTCATAATTTTTTTTTATTAATTAATTTTTACCTAGTATTAAGTTTCGCCATAGATATAAAATTATTATCAAATCCATGGTGAATGTATTCAATTTTGTAAATTTGTAAACACTACTAGTTCGTAATTTTGTATTTTTTTTTTTTTATTGTAAACAGGGAGGGTTTTTCAAATTTTATTTTGGGGAGGGGTTTTCTTTTTTAACATAATTAATTAATATATATATTGTAAATATTTTCTTTGAAAATCTATTGTACTTAAGGGCATGTCAATTTAAGATTTTTATTATTTAAGGGCGTATAATCCTTTGTATTTTAATTTAAAATAATATTTTAAAAAACAAATTGTTTATTAAGTGAATTGTATTTGTTTGGCATTTCCTGTGAATAGCTAATTCAGGTGTTTCTTGAAAAACTTTCCAAAATAAGGTTATTATTACAGATTATTATCCTTAGAAGGATTTATCATCTTTGTTCTCCCTTATGTATGTACCACCCCATTTTGACTCAGTACGCTTTCCATTTTGTTTGTTCCCTTTGAGGATGGTACATATTCCTCAATAATCTATATATACCAGTGCCCGCGAATTTGTCATGTTTTGGTTTTGTGTTGGTATTCAGCATATGGTGTAGGTTTGAATTGGTTTTGTAGGCTATTTTGTAACCTTGTTGTCTAAAAACTTTGGCTATTGTGTTGTTAAATTTTAGATTATGTTGTAATATTACAAATTTGACACATGAGACAGAACAGAAAAACTCAATAACTTACCTGGACTTAACAATTACAAAACACGAAGGAAAACATATGTTCAAAACCTTCAGAAATCCCACAAATACAGATCAAACCATCCATGAAACATCCAATCACCCAATGGCACACAAAATGGCAGCGTACAACCACATGGTCAATAGACTGATTTCCATCCCAATGAATGAGACCGATTACAATGAGGAACTGAACATAATAAAACACATTGCCCAGCAAAATGGATACAACCCAAAAACAATAGATACAATACATAGAAAAATGAAAAAAAAGAGAAATAGCACTAAATCAAATAGAAATCAGGACAACAAATGCTACATAATAAATTTCATTCCAATCCGTTCTTTAGTTTTGAAGAAATCGTGATTTAACAACCTTGATCTCCCAAACCCCCCGTAAAATTTCGAATTTCTCCAAACCCTTTCTTAGTAAGCACCTATGGCCATAGAGGAAGGTACATACCAAATTTCATGCCAATGCGTTCCGTAGTTTTAAAGAAATCGATTTTTAATAAATTTAATCCCCCCAAACCCCCTAAAATTTCATTTTTTTAACCCTTTTATTGAACACTTATGGCCCTAGAGGAAGCTACATACCAAATTTCATTCCAATCCGTTCGGTAGTTTTGAAGAAATCGTGATTTAACAACTTTGATCCCCCCAAACCCCCCCTAAAATTTCGAATTTCTCCAAACCCTTTCTTAGTAAGCACATATGGCCATAGAGAAAGTTACATACCAAATTTCATGCCAAACCGTTCCGTAGTTTTAAAGAAATCGATTTTTAATAAATTTAATGCCCCCAAACCCTCCTAAAATTTCATTTTTTTTAAACCCTTTTAGTGAACACTTATGGCCCTAGAGGAAGCTACATACCAAATTTCATTCCAATCCGTTAGGTAGTTTTGAAGAAATCGTGATTTAACAACTTTGATCCCCCCCAAACCCCCCTTAAAATTTCGAATTTCTCCAAACCCTTTCTCAGTAAGCACCTATGGCCCTAGAGGAAGCTACATACCAAATTTCATTCCAATCCGTTCTTTAGTTTTGAAGAAATCGTGATTTAACAACCTTGATCCCCCAAACCCCCCCTAAAATTTCGAATTTCTCCAAACCCTTTCTTAGTAAGCACCTATGGCCATAGAGGAAGGTACATACCAAATTTCATGCCAATCCGTTCCGTAGTTTTAAAGAAATCGATTTTTAATAAATTTAATCTCCAAACCCCCCTAAAAATTTTTTTAACCCTTTTATTGAACACTTATGGCCCTAGAGGAAGCTACATACCAAATTTCATTCCAATCCGTTCGGTAGTTTTGAAGAAATCGTGATTTAACAACTTTGATCCCCCCAAACCCCCCCTAAAATTTCGAATTTCTCCAAACCCTTTCTTAGTAAGCACCTATGGCCATAGAGGTACATAAGAAATTTCATGCCAAACCGTTCCGTAGTTTTAAAGAAATCGATTTTTAATAAATTTAATGCCCCCAAACCCTCCTAAAATTCCATTTTTTTAAAACCCTTTTAGTGAACACTTATGGCCCTAGAGGAAGCTACATACCAAATTTCATTCCAATCCGTTAGGTAGTTTTGCAGAAATCGTGATTTAACAACTTTGATCCCCCCCAAACCCCCCTTAAAATTTCGAATTTCTCCAAACCCTTTCTTAGTAAGCACCTATGGCCCTAGAGGAAGCTACATACCAAATTTCATGCCAATCCGTTCCGTAGTTTTGAAGAAATCGTTTTTTAATAAATTTGATTCCCCCAAACCCACCTAAAATTTCGAATTTTTTCAAACCCTTTCTTAATGAGCACCTATGGCCCTAGGGGAAGCTACATACCAAATTTCATTTCAATCCGTTCGGTAGTTTTTGAGAAATCGTGATGAGTGAGTCAGTGAGTGAGTGGTATTTCGCTTTTATATAATATATAGATGAGACATCATGAGTAATATAATTGATTAAACAAGGGACAAGGACTATTGATTACGGTGAATTTTGATATCGTTACAATATTTTTACTGCAATTAAACGACTTTTAGCATTATTTATGAGTGCTTCTTTACACTTTTCCACTCTCTATAATTTTAATTTCACGCCAGCCATCAAGAAAGATAAACGACTACATAACTCTTTAGTTGCGAAGGGAAAACTTTTACCCTAGTGTTGGAGGGGCTGGATTACTTCCTGAATCTCAGCGTGTTCCTCCGATCCACTTCCGGAAATGTCCTTCGTAATCATTTTGCTTGGGAGAGGATCTGAATATTACACAAGCAGTGCGACACAAGATCGACTTCTCAGTATAAAATAAAATAAATTAATATTATGGATGCTAATATTCTGGATCAATAAGTATGGCAACACACAATTTATAAACGTTTATAACGGGCTTTCATAAAGTAATTAAAATTTGAAGTTCTGTACTTTACATGTAAAATCAATACTCTGATATTCTAGTTGTATCTGAAATAGTTGTGTCTAATAAACCGTAAATATTAAGTTAGTTTCTGTAGGCCTACTTTGTATATGAGTTCTTTGTATGGACTTGGTTTTTTACAATTTTTAAATCAAATTAATATATCTTTTTCAACCAAACCAATTTTTATCTTGAATTCCCAAACTATAGTATTTTATTTGCCAAATGAATGACAGGAAATTGTTAGCTGTCCAATAAATCACGATTGATGCCCGCCAGCTACGAGTGGAACGAAATAAAACTAATAATTTCCTTCCTCTTCAAAATTACCTTCCGGAGGTCATGTTAAAGCGTTTTGTGAGACACATCCTTAAGTTTAGTCTTAGTTAGTTAATGATGGAGTCATAACTAAACAAATGATGGTACTAAACAAATGATAAGCCAAATTTTATCAAAATCGTTAGAGCCGTTTTTTATAAAAAAAATAGTAACAAATTTTTTGGGGTTTTTTTTGCCAAAAAGGGGGTAGTTTTTCAAAATGTTTCAAAACCGTTTCTAGTGCATCTATACAGGCCTACTTGACATGTCTGGTACAAATTTGTTTGAAATCGATCGAATAGTTTTCGCTCTAGCTTTGTGTACATACAAACATGCAGACATACATACAGACAGACATTTTGTAAAAAAAAAAAAATTTTTTGGACTCAGGAGGTCCCAAAACGGATATTTCCACAAAAATCTCAAAATTGATTTTTTTTTTGCGATCACTATACTTTCTCTATACTATAGTATAGTGATAAAGTAAAAATATGTAGGTTTAACGAGCGGATAATACGCGACGGTTTTTACTCATTGAAACCGCGAACATTTCCCATATTATAAACTGTGGTCCTTTATACGGGCGATTTTTAATCCTGGGTGGACGCGGTTACACGCGATTACGCGAGCTACCAATACCGGCTACGAAAAAACCCGAGCAATTAATATGCGTTTCTTGTTATACTTGCGGTTTGGGAACGAACAATACGCCGTGGGTTATCTCCAGAGCTCCGTGCAGTGAAGTGAGAACTAATCCCGATGTGGCAAATTATTTTGATTTCGAAGTGTATTGTTTCTCTTAGCATGTCTAGCTACTAGATCTATAATATATCTTCATATAATTATTATTTACAATATAATTCACATGTAGCACTTGTCTGGTTATTCATCTCTATATTTTTTATTGTCAAATTTATGTAATACTTATAATAGTGGACAGTATTAAACTTTACACAAAATACAGTTCAAATTGATTGTCATTCATGTAAAAGTTCTAAAAAAAACATGGCGATAGTATTTCATATTTTTATTTTAATCTTAAAACATTGAGAGTAGAAAACCTTTCTAAATATTTTCGTTTTTCAATATCTCTATATATCAAAATAAATGTTTGTTTCTTTGTACTTTATAAACTCAAAAACTATTCGACCGATTTCACTAAATAATACACAGATTATCCAAGTTAATGCCAGGAGTGTTTAGACATTACAGATACTACAGTAGGCCTACAAGAAGTTAATATATTAAGAATTTACTACACCTATACAATAATTGTAGTTTACGCAACGATTGTATTATGAAGGCCTTTAAGCCACGAGTGAGATGTAAGTTGGAACACGAGCGAAGCGAGTGTTCTAAATATCTCACGAGTGGCTTAAAGGCTGAATACAATCGTTGCGTACACTACTTTATCTACGACCAAAAATATACAGGCTATTTGATGTTTGATGTTGATTGTAGATTTAATCATTGAATAAATAGACCAAAGCGAACTAGGTTTCTTATCTTGGGCCAATTCCTCAAAATACGCAATGAAAACATTCTCGGAAAACGAACTAACACCATTTCTAGTTTTCCACTCCATAAACTGGTTTAAACCTTTTCATAACGAAATTTAGATTTTTCTGGCAACAAATTGTTCAGAGCCGAATTTGCTTTTGTATTAATTTCCTCTGGAGTTAAACAAAATTCATCACTATCACTCATGTTTGCGGAATGCGTCAACTCACGTTTGAGGTTAGTTACAATAACACACTAACAGCCGGAACGTATGGGTACAATCAGCTGATGTACGAATAGCGTTATTTTTATTACAACTCTACTTCCGTCAAATGACGAGCTCTCATTGGTCTAGAGCCTATTATGTAAAGTGACTCCTGTTAGGTAATGATATCATTACCTAATCGGGTTGGCTTTTGGTTTGTAATGTACCTCTTTCTGATGTTACTTGTAATAGCGTTATTGGTGTTTATTGCAATGGTCGTAGATAAAAATATAAATTTAACTGACTTCCTACAAGCTATAAAGCTAAATTTGTGTAATATTATTCTTAAGTAATGTAAAAAGTCATTTGCAATTCGATACTAAGTTAAAGTAATGAATTGGGATGATATACCCTTAGAATTAAATAATAATTAAAACGGCATATCTACCCATATAAAATAAATTACATTTTCTTACAGCTACTTAATAAAGTGCGCAAACTAAACTGCATGTGTCCAGCGTCAAGCAGGGCCGCGTTTCCGAATAGGCACGCTAGGCATGTGCCTAGGGGCGCAAAGGATTTGGGGCGCCAAATTTTGAATACGAAAAAAAAATAAAGAAGGCGGAATTTGATGCCGTAAGGTAACTGATAATTTATGAAGAAGAATGTTTATGAAACTCCTTACGGCTGCCGGTTGCCATTCCGGGACACGCCGGGTCCATAGGTGGTGGATAATGGTAAGACTCTCTGACTCTCCAACAAAATCAAAAGAATAGTAATGATAAGAGCCAACGGAAAGAAAGAGAGTTAAGGGAAATTCCCTCCCAAACCAAAACTGGCAAATCAAGAACTCAAAAAGAAATGCTCTGCTGGGTACTTTGGACCCCCTATTATTTGATTAGTATTCCATACCTCCCAGACCCTCCCCCTCAACCCCTACCCCCCCGTATAAATCAGGTATGAGGGGCGCAATTGTTTGAAGTGCCTAGGGTGCTAGTGAGGTTAAAAACGGCCCTGACGCTATTTTACTTTACCGCACGCCAGCAGTGTACTTTGCACAATAGTTGTAAACAATAAAAGGCCCTTGCTATTCCACCCCATCCTTCCAGCCTAGAAGTTAGGTTTAAGTTGTATTGCTTCTGTATACTTGGTTCTTAGTCCAATCTTGGTTGTCCGATAGTAGAGGACTCGGCACCTGAGCACAAAAGGGGAGAGGGAAAATCGCGCGACTCTAAACCCTTGGATGAGTGTGGGGGTGGACCTTGGGTGAGTGTGGAGTGGGTGTGGGGGGGTGGAGGTGGACGTGGGGGGTGGGATTTCCGCCAACTTTTCGCCGCCATTTAGTTTCCGCCATCTTTTTTTTTTTTTTTTTTTTTTTTTTTTTTTTGTTTTTTTTTTGGCAGCCATCTTTTTTGTAATAATTAATATTTAATACTTTGAAAAAAGTTTGGATGGCTCCGAGAATCGAACCGGGTACCACCCGAGTCCGCGACGCTACCGATTAGGCTGCGCTGACGCTGTTAAGAAGTAACTACCTAGTCGAGTATATAAGTTTAACATTTGTCATCGACCTTGTGTCCGATTGTAGACAAAACGGACTAACATTTGACTTTTACAAAGACAACATTTACCAAAATATTACAAAGAAATAATGACAAACATTGACAAATTGTAGACAAAACGGACTAATATTTGACTTTTACAAAGACAAAATTTTCCAGTCAAAACATCATTAAAATGAATGACAAACATTGGCAAATTGTTGACAAAACGGACGAATAATTGCCTTTTACAAAGACAACATTTACCAAAACATTACAAAAAAATAATGACAATCATTGACAAATTGTCGTCATCTTTGTTGGACATGGAAAGCGTTGTTGTTGTGCGTCGTCTTCGCTGTCGGACATGGAAAGCGTCGTTGTTGTGCGTCGTCTTCGTTGTCGGACATGGGAAGCGTCGTTGTTGTGCGTCGTCTTCGTCATCTTTGTCGGACATCTCCTATATGTCCTCGATGTTAAACGACGTAGCTACTTTTATAATCTGTCGTCACCTAATTCGCCATCTTATCGATATATTACAGCCTCCTATATGTACAGGGTGTTCCAAAACGACAGGGTGATCGGAAAAATTTGTATGTGCATTGTTAAACGACGTTGCTAAATTTACAATCCGTCGCCACCTAGTTCGCCATCTTGTCGATAAATTACAGCCTATACAGGGTGTTCCAAAACGCCTTTGTGATCGGAAAGATGTGCATTGTTAAACGATGGCGTTAAATTTACAATCAGTCACCACCTAGTTCGCCATCTTGTCGGTATATTACAGCCTATACAGGGTGTTCCAAAACGTCTGGGTGATCGAAAAAATTTGTATGTGCATTGTATCCTCAATGTTAAACGACGTTGCTAAATTTACAATCCGTCGTCACCTAGTTCGCCATCTTGTCGATATATCGCAGCCTATACAGGGTGTTCCAAATCGACTGGGTGATCGGAAAGATGTGTTTGTGCATTGTATCCTCGATGATAAACGACGACGTTAAATTTACAATCCGTCCTCATCTTATCGCAGCCATTGCCACAGCCTCCTATATGTACAGGGTGTTCCAAAACGACTGGGTGATCGGAAAAATTTGTATGTACATTGTATCCTCGATTTTTACTTCCGAAGAGCTGAGGAAGGTTTACAAACTGCGAAGATGGCATTTTATTTTCCACTACTTCAAAAGTACTACAAGAATAACTAAAATTCACCGCTTAGAGAGCGATCTGCTCACACAGAATGTCTGGAGACTGATAATTTATTTTTATGCAAGTCCTACGTTTTAAATAGATTTCCACTAATTATCCACGCACATCTGCGCATGCGTAGTAACCAACCACGGTGTTTACGACTTGAAAACGGTAACTATGCAACTCGACAACGGTAACTTTGCAATTTAAAAAGAGTTACTACGCAATTTGACTTCTGTAACTGTGCAATTTGACAACGGTTACTATGTAATTTGAAAACGGTAACTATGCAACTCGACAACGGTAACTTGCAATTTAAAAACAGTTACTATGCAATTTAAAAACAGTTCCTATGCAATTTGACTACTGTAACTGTGCAATTCGACAACGATAGCTATGCAATTCGACAACGGTAACTTTTCAATTCGACAACGGTAACTTTGCAATTAAAAACGGTTACTATGCAATTTGACTCCTAGGCCTAGGTTCTTAACTAACATAACGAATCCTAGGACTATGTTTTAACTAACCTTACCTTAACAGCAAACATTAACCGGTGTAATTAATGTTCCCTACGTCTGTTAACAAGTTGTTGTTGTCTAGATTTTCCAAAAGTAACCACGAACCAAATCTCTCATTTGTTGGCTTTATTTCCGAAGAGCTGAGGAAGGTTTACAAACTGAGAAGATGACATTTTATTTTCCACTACTTCAAAAGTACTACAAGAATAACTAAAATTCACCGCTTAGAGAGCGATCTGCTCACACAGAATGTCTGGAGACTGATAATTAATTTTAATGCGAGTCCTATGTTTTAAATAGATTTCCACTAATTATCCACGCACATCTGCGCATGCGTAGTAACCAACCACGTTGTTTACGCCTAACCTGGATTACTCCTACTGGTGCAAGAGTAAAAATCTACAACAAGTTCGTTTGCCAGATAACGAGTCCAGGCGTTAACAAACAAATTGGCAACCACATTGTGGATTTCGTCAACTGTCCAGACTCCAGATTAAGACAGACGTTTGAGTCCCCACTAGGTAAGGAGCACGGCATTACAAGACTGGAGGCTACGATCTACAACGGTGGCGGCTACCATCCTCTGGACTACTGTGTAATGCTTCTGGAAGACAGCAAAATTTATTTCCAGGAAGCCCCGTTTTACTCTGTTGCTATTCCAAAAATGTTTACGAAATTAGCTGGTAGTCTCCAGAACAGTTGCTGTGTAGTGTACAATAATCTTTTACAATATGCTTACTGGGGAAACATTAACACGAGGAAGTTAACTGGAGTGCAACTTACTTTACCAAGCGACCAAGACCAGAGGAAAAAAATAATTAATTACGTACTCTCTGCATTTAGTTTTAACTTTTTACCTGTAAATTACTCGGAGATTGTGGAAGATGTCGATAATAGAGAGAATGTTAGTGTGGTGCATAAATGATACATTAAGAGTGGCGAGACATTCTTTTCGAATTCTAGTACTGCTTTCTCTACGATTTGTAAAGATGTATGCCTCGAGATCTGTGGGTTGGTTCCAACGAGCAATATTATTCCACAGATTTTAAGGAAGAGGACGAAAAAATGTTAACAGCAGGCTACAACCATACTGCTTAAAGGAGATAGAACCATTCTCCACCGTTTACCTACTGTCTACGAAGAAACGAAAACTGGAACTCGAAGAAATAGATTTAAAACGGAGAAAGTTGGAATACATGGAACATACAGCTTCTTTAAAAAAGGAATACAAAGAAATGCAGGAGAAAGAGAAAATTATTAGAGATACAAGAGAGAGGATGGGGTCATATTTTACCAAGACTTGGAAGAATTTGGATACACATGCAGACTACCAAGTTTCCGCATTTACCGTTAACACTAAAGCGAAATACGCCTTTGTTGGAATACTTGCAGAAAGAGCTGGGAATAAAAGTGTTTACTTCTTTAAAGGACAGTACAAATCGTGGCTAATGGAGATCTACAAGTTGTTAATAATTAACCTTGCCTAAACAGCAAACAATAACCAAGAAGTCTTTATTGTTAACTAACGTAACGAATACACTATGATTAGGTTAACCCTACCTAAACCGCAAACCTTAACGTGGAAACCTATGTTTCTACTAACATGGACAGACAATGTTTTTATAGGAGTCTATGTCGTAAACTAACCTAAGACGTAATGTTATGCAACGTAGTAAGTGTCTACGAAAAAT
>JAGFPH010006548.1:61346-77581 GCA_018207615.1 Philaenus spumarius | reverse complement strand
GTCATTTGTAGAAAAATTAAATTACAAGGTACAATAAAAATGATTTTTATCCGTTTATTTCGTCCATTTTGAATACTGAATTTCTTAACGATATTTACATGCGACTTGCTTTCAGCATTGCATAATGAAGGCTGCTTCTTAGAGCAAAGAATTCCTTTGGGATTGCCCATTAACTTGAATTGGGGTTTTAATTACTTAGTTCAGGCTTATGTCAGGTCCTGGGTGTACATCTGGTGTACAAATGCAAAACAATGATTAGCAATTTAAATGTTACAGTTAATTGTTATTGTAAGAATTTGTTCAAATCTAATTTGCATTTAAAACATAATTTAATAACACACTAATATTTAACTCGTGTTGTCCACACGAAACACTGTGTTATTCTTCTGTTATGTTGTGTAAACCCCCATAATTGAGTATGAGTACGTAAGAAAATAATTTAGCGCTTGCGCAATATTATTTTGTTTAATTTGTCCCTCAACATTGTAACAGCGGATTTCATCCACCATCTGCAATACATCAACAACTATTTCAACCCTTTAAGGTTAGTTTTAGGTTAAGTTGTGTATTATTATTATACTAGGTAGATCTTCAGAAATAGTTACCAAAAGGGTTTTAAACTAAAGCCAAAAAAAATCAAAAAATACCCTTTTAAATATACTTATAAAATAATATTGACATTTCATATTTTTTTATAATAATGACAACATTGTCTGTCATTTAAAACAAACAGCTCTAAAATCGGCCCGGTAGATCTTCAGAAATAGCTACCAATAGGGTCGCCAAACATTTAAGGGTTTACTGAATTATTATATACCTAAGTAAGATAAATGATAATGTGCATAAATAGGCCTACATCTGATTAACAAAACAAATTCTACACAAAACTAGCCTGGAATATACTTTAAGTTTATGTTTACAGATAGCGCCAATTAGGATGGAGGGCGAAGAGGTTAGTGTGCAAGTCTCCTACGCCGGCTCCAACCACATTTCCCCTCTCGCGGCGGAGTACAGTCAGAGCCGCCTACCCTACCTAATTCATGTCTGCTATGTAGTCGTGTTGATTGTATATCAACACTTTTTGATAGTGACTGTACTGAAGACTCACTGTCGAGTAGGAAAGTTGGAAGACGTTATAACGCATGCTCAAGTGACGCATCACGCTGCTTGGCACTATCTGTACAACTTGGATAAAAACGAATGCGCAAAACCTTTAAGGGTCTTCTACCTTGCGTAAAACAGCAAAACATGCACTTCGTACTAACGTGTTTCGGACGCCGTTTTTTAACCTAAAACGTTGTGGAACATCTTAAATTGTTCTTAAAGGCTTTGTGCTTTTTTCTTATATCTCATAAGAAAGATATCGACGGCAACTCATTTTAATCAACGGTTCAACTGAGTAAAAATCTATTATTTTGAATGCATTTTTGGGAGTTTTAAGCAATAATTTCAATATTTTAAGCTAACGCGTAAAAAATATAAAGCCTTCTTTATAACTTAAAGTAGTTTCCCAGATTATCAATTTATAAATAGAATCCGAAACACGTTATTACGAATGCATGTTTCAACGATTTTGCGGCTTGAGTCAGGCCTTTTTGCATTAAAATCATACTGTACACTCGGGAGTTTTCTTCAAGGTAAAGAAGAGCCTTAAGGGGAATCTTGGATAGTGATTTAAATCAATTTGCACTAAATAAGAGGAATAACCATCCTCATGCGCTATACTCTTTTGTTCACTGTGAAGTATTAGGCGCTATTTGGGCCTACTTGTTATACTTAATTGTAGGCTACGTACATTTACAATGTATACCCATACTGTGCACCCATATATACAACCACGCAGCAATTAACAAAATGCAATCAAAAATCAAGTCTTTTATCAATAATAAATACAAAACATTGTAATTCTCTTCTGTTTTAGGTGTAACCATCACCAACATTTAAAAAGCAAGTGTCCATGATAAAATAGTCTGATCCACAAAAAAAAAATTGTTGTTAGTTTTGTCAAAGTTTCTACCAACGGTCAAAAGGTGCAATAATTTCCTGTAACATAATAACTAATTTTATTCTAACACACTAGCTAAAATATACAGTGGTTATATTTATAATAATTTGTATATGATAGTCAAAATAACGTTCTTAGATCACTTATCTTGAGAAATAAAAACAGCATAAGCTTTTTAAAACTGATACAAAAATGAATGTATATCTACAAAATTCCTAATAACTTCTTTCCAAAAAATAAATATATATTTAGATAAATGATCTGTTTGGTTATTTGTTTTTGTATTCTTAATGATTGAGAAATAAAATGATTCTTAGGAATTTTGAAAACTACACTAAGAAACTCAAAGACGAATAGTTGGATAAAGAATTACAAGCTTAAGAACTTCATGCAGGAAGGCTAACAAAATAATTGAAGTTTTTGTCCATATGCATACTTTTATCCTCCTAAACCCCCTTTAAAAAGTTAATCGGTTCTCTTTCCATACAAAACCTTTAATTTCACGAATTAATAATCAGTTTCCATTTACTCTATAACAACTTTATTATTTTTTTTTTTTTTATTAATTCTGGTTTTACTTAACTGGAATTAACGGATTACCGACCATCCATTACATCAATGTTTATAATGAAAAATCTTAAAGGAAAATCAACGTAAAATTGTTTAAATTAGCATAATATTCCCTACAGAGATGACTTCAAACGTCGGAGCAACTTGGAAACAAAATCAAAGTACAACTCTCTTGGCAACAAGAACTCATTTACATTCAACCCTGCAATGCCAGTCTGCCTAAAGCGTGGTTTCAATTTCAAGTCTAACGTAGTCTGACGTCGATTTACCATCTCTAGAGACTTGTGTGCTGGTCTTGTATTGGTTCTAAATTTAACTTAGCCCTTCCTTTACCGTTACTTTGGGTTTGCATTTATGATCTTTTGTTCGTTTAATTTTACACGATTTATTAATATCGAGGAATATCTTTTATAATAGAGAGTTTTGTGGATTATAATTTAATTGTAATAATACAATCTTTTTACTGTCAAATTAAACTGCTTGCAGTAATGTTATTGCATTCTAAATTGTATTTATTTTAATTTAGTTGAATTGTATAAGAGTTACAATATTATATTCAGATTACAGCCAACGAACTTATTTAATTACAGCCAACGAACTGACAGATTTGTGTTGACCTGGTTCAAATAAAAATTAAATTGTACGATAATTATCTCGTTGAGTCCCAGTCCTGAAACTAACAATGATTACCTGTTCAAGCAAGATCATCTAGACGTACCTAAAACTCCTAATAATTTGTTGTATGTAATTAAACTCAAAATAATGTGAGATTTTGGGTTATTATGTATTTTTGTTGTGTGAACATTTAACTTTACACATGGGCCTGAAGTGAAATTTGCCCCTACTCTTACGTGTACAAAAAAAAATTGAACACAGATAAAGATTTGTTTAATAATCATAAAAAGTATAATTTTGGTATATCTATTATCACATATATTATTTCTCAAGGCCATTTTTTGTCGGTACGCCTGTACCAATCTTACAAAAGAGTAATTAAGGGAACGGAAGCAATACTGGGCCACATAGATTGGTACTGTTCAAAACTTACCTTTAAATTTAAATATCACCAAAAGTAGGAATATTTCAGCTTATCTCTTACAATGCACAGGATACCTAGAGGTTAGCTCAATAAACCATAGAAATAGATATAATTTTTGGCTTTATTAACCAAAATAAAAAAAAGTTTACATGCCCTTAATACAAAAACGAAATTATTAATATGCCCTTAATACAAGAAAAGTTTGAGATTTTAAAAAGAAAACATATATATTTTATTAAATTGAATTTAAAAGCCCTCCCCAAAATAAAAATCAAAAACCCTCCCTTTTAATAATAATTACAGAATTTATACAGAAAAAGATTAACAAGTTACAAAGTTTTAACATGAAATACCATGGATTTGTTTTAAGAATAAATATATATGTCGTTGGCCAACTCTAAAAGGTAATTATAAATAATTGAATAAATAGACAAAATTAATTATGAGACGTCTCTCTATATATATAAAAAAAGGTATAAAATTTCTAATATGCAGCCCTTAGGGCTAAGGTCCGAAATGTGCTAGCTTGCTCCTCCCAATTATTAAATACTAACATATCCTAAATAGTACACATGTACAAAATAACTTTTCAAAATACAGCCTATTTAACATTTAACACAAAAGAAGAAGAACAACTGCAGATTGTTCATATTTTTTAATTAAATTCTGTTTCTAACTAAAACACTGTAGAAACATATTATTATTTTTTTTAAAGTTCTGTTAGAAGGTAGGCCTTTTCAAGGTGTAGCTGTAGAGTAGGTTATGCCATTGTATTATTTAATATCTCCTGGAGTTGAACCAGTATAACTGTATAACATAAATAACAATTCCTTTTTAGAAAACTTGCAGCTAATTTAAATAAGCATAAAATGATGGTTCTTTGAGTTGGCTGTTTTATTAAAATTTGTAGCACAAGGTGACAAATTGCTACTTAGATTGTAATGGTTAATACAACATGTGTAATGTTGCATAAGACTGTCTCTACATGTTAGCTAAGCCACATGGTAACATAAAAAAAATGTTAACGTTTAGTTACATATCAGTAATATTATGCTTATAGCTTATTAAAAGTTTTCAATATTGGTTACACTGTAGAAAACTACACAGTTATAGTTAATTAATACAGAGCAGTTTAGGCCAGTTTTGTTGAAATATGTTTAGGCTTTAGTAATAACCAACATGGTATCGGCTTTAAAGTTTTTGTAGGCTGTAAGGTTTGCATTTAAAATTTAGGCTGTATTAAAAATGAAATACATAGGTTTCTCTATTAAATTGAACAAAATGAGTTAGGAAAGTTATCCATAAACCAAAAGTGGAAATGACCTTATTAAGTTTTACAAGTAAATATTTTATAATTATCAAGGTAAAGCTAAAATATTCATACCTGGTATCCGGAAAGCAAAGGTTTAGAAGAAAGTCATGTTATTTAGCGACACACCGTCGTTAATCGCGACTAAATTATTTAAAGTGTAACAACATAACTACGATTTTGCAGCGTCTTAAGGTTTTTGTTCGTAACAGGCTAATGGCCGACCTTTCTAGAAACTCTCATGACAAAGCGAAATTTTAACTAACGAGATATGGATCAGCTGATCGGTTACAAAATGCTATCGCATACTAAAGCAGTATGTACGGCTGCAGATACCCCACGGAGTCGGCACCTAGCGGAGAAAAGGATAACTACTTGGGCAAGAAGGTGTCGGTAAAGGAAGTATGTTGTTTTATTAACAAAAGAAAGAAATTTAATGCCGCGGAAAAACTAAAAACGTCACACGCCATAACTTCCTTAATACATCATCAAATTACATGAATGAGGCATCATTTTAAAGCTTTCCTTAACCACTACACCGGAAAAATTTACAAAATACAATTATACGAAAAGATACAAAAAAAAAAGAAATAAAGAATCCAAAAGTAACAGTGCTGTAAGATCAAGTAAGTTGTAGGGATATTTTCCTGGCGTAGGCAACACTGATGATAACAATACCCAGCTGGAGAGCTGCCGTTACGCCTCTACATTGCTATTTTTAATTAATTATATATTTAATAGTATACGCACTATACGATACTAAATATACGGTGTGTACTTTAATTAAGTGGGATTTAAGTAAGTTGGAATGCGAATGCTTCGCACGGGTCAACTAGTTGTTTTAAAGCTTGTGTAATATAAAAGAGGTGATAACAAAGCAAATTAATAAAACAAAGTATAAACTAAAAGAAGTTTTATTTTTACAACCTTCGTTCCTCATGTCACTCATAAATTATAGTTCACTGGATGATAAATCCGTAATACAATTTATATTATCTTCATCCATATTAGTTGATAATAAATTATTGAAATGATTTAGGTTTAATCACTTTAAACCCATCAAGCGTGGGTAAGCATAGACCTAATACTATCCTCTAAGAAACAGCAAGCCACAACAGACAATTTTGATTGATCTAGACTTTATTCTAGAAACAGATTCTACAAACCCAAAGCGATTACTAGACGAAATGATAACACTAAATAATAATCATATTTCATGCAGCCTTCTAAACTAGACATTACTTGTGCACACATGGACAAATAGGAAAGTTTCCAGTACATTTAAATGCGCAAAAGAGACTTAACGTGTTTCATCAGTACTAGTAATAATTCATAGACTATTAAATGTTGTACAATCTATAATACTCGTACGGTGTTTTGAAAAAGTAAATGAAATGCAAATAATTTAAATTATTACTATTATAAAATGACGCCTAATGTTATAAGGCAATGCTTACAACAACCATGAACCATGGTTATCAGATTAAACAGTGTAAGTTTGCTATACTGAAGAAATCAGATAGTTTGCCGACACAACATATTTCATTTCAGTCAACCTTTAAAACAAATAAAAAATATTTAAAAACTAAAATCAGGTAAAGAAAACTGAAGTTTGTCAAGTTGTGATAAATAAAATAGACTAAGTTCGTAGCCCTCCAGAGATTGCAATATGAAGAATATATTTTTATATAAACTGATGAATCGTCAAAACTGTGTAAGTCGCAGACTTTGGAAGGATTTACGTCAAGACATATTTCAAACTTTTATAAAGATCATAGTGAATACCGAGAAATATATTTCTCTGTATTCCCTCTAATAGAGTGATTTTCTATGTACACATTTTCTCGTCAGTGTAGGTGCATTATTATCCTATTTTTCCATCCACTTTGTCTTTAGCGAACTTTTTTATTTAATGTTTCTTACACGACCTACGACCAAGTCCTACATATCCAAGAAGTTAGGAACAAAATACTATTATCACAATAAATTAATTCTGTGTTAAAATTTTAGCAAGCATTGCTGAGACTGAATTACTAACTAACTGACTAATTATTAACTAACTTACTGAATTCGAGATATTATCCGTCTAAGTAACAAGAGAGTTAAGTTTGACATCCTCATATCTACTACCTTTAGTTTAAAAAACTAAAAACAAATAATTCAGTAAAGAGTTGATGATCTTCACCTAGTACAGAAAATAGTCATGTTGCCACATTGTGGTATAAAGTTTGTCTTAAATAACTTATTATTTTTAATTTGTAATAAATTACCTGCTTACACGCTTCCTCAGCAAGGGTTAAATAATCTTAAATAACTTATTATTTTTAATTTTTAATAAATTACAAATTTATTTATTATCAGGTAATTTATTGTACATGGCACTGATACAATGGGGTTTTTTGTAAGGACCAGAGTTGATAGTCATGTTTCAAACATGTTTCTGTGATCCATTTGTTGGATTGTTTTGGCTAAAGTGTGTACCAAGTCGTAGGTAAAATGTTGCCATTAGAGTGCTAACACAAATATACAAGATATATAAAAATGTTAAGAGAGCCAAAACGTGTTCATGAGAACATGGTCTGTGCTCATTGACGACTCCCGACATTAGGTCCCGCCATAAGAGCCACTGCAATAGCTCATCTTTTCTACAGAAAGTCGCTAACACCAATTTTGTAATTACAACATTTATTTCTAAAACATTTTTTTATAGTTATTTTCAATACAAATTAATACACTTTTGCTCTTGAAATCAACTAACCTTCGCAGTTTATAATTCGTAGATATTGAGCAATACTAGCCTTTAATCGAATAGTCATGACGTCACTATAACAGCTCAGGCAATTAATAGTAATAGTTGATGGGTTATTGGTTTTCCCAATGTGAACGACAGTAATTTAATTTACCTTTAATGTGATTTATAAAATTAACAAATATATTTTATTCAGTATCTGAACCGTGTAACTCAACAAAATAATTACTTGTATGTGGGGATGTTATACATCCCCTAACCTCAAAACTCAATAATCCAATATTTATTATTGAAATCATAGCTCTGCTTATAATCCAGCTTTAGCTCGGTCTCTGGTACTGTATTATAATTTGAATACATTATGACAAAGCAGCCTCTCATGCGGTACAGTGTATATCTACAGACATAAATAAAATGTGTCTGCCTGTGATTTCTAAATAAATAAAGATTTACTTACTTCCTTTTGTGTCCGTAAAGTGATTACCTTTTTTCCCGTTTATGACGCGTTTCGGAGATTTACCGTTTGAGTTGTCCTTGGACCTCTGTGCGGAATACGTCCAACGCTTGAAATTAATATGTTCTCAGTGACTGTGTGTTTTATTAAATGGTTGACGAGCTCATAAGAATGATAACAGTTCTGATGATGGAGTAAATCTCCGAAACGCGTCATAAAAGGGGAAAAGGGAAGTCACGTGACGGACACATAAGAAAGTAAGTAAACTTTTATTGCTCTACATTGATTTGGACACAAAAAAGAAACATGAATCTAAATAAATACTTTTTTCTAAGTTCATATGTTTATTCACACTTTAATAAAACCTAAACATGCATTTTTGTATTTTTTATCTGTCTGTTTGTCTGGGCTAATCTCCAGAATGGCTGAAAAAATTTGGACGAAACATTCACTTAAACGTAGAGGACTTTTCAGATATTAATCTAAGCTACGTTTTACTCCGCAAATATTTAGGGTTCCTTTTTATGGTTTGCCTGTTAATATGTATCAAAACTGTATGCAAAAATGTGTAGTGAACTCATAGAAGTTAAATACATCTCAAAACCTGATTTGTAGTTGTTATATTCGTTCGTGAGTTATGAATAACAAACTGTTAAAAAAACATTTAAAACAGTAGTACAAAAACAATTACTATTTAACAAATCAAGTTAGTACAATTTACAAGTTTAGTTTAAAGTCCATAAATAATTCCTTAAACACTATACTCTTAGGATCATCAAAGTATTAAAATTTAAAGCACCAATAATGTCCAGAATAAATGTTGAATATATATGAATGTAGATAAAATAAGGTCAGAGGTCTGCGTTTTATTGTTATGAACAGAACGTACTCCCAAAGCTATCAAACTTAGCATAAAAACAATGCTTATTTCTTGTCAATGATTTTACATTTACTTATTTTGTATTTCAGATTTTATAAATAGTGTTCCTTTAAAAACAATCCACAATTATTATTAAGGATATATTTTTGCAATACTCTGTTAGTGTCGATGTTTACTGTTAACAGGAAGAACCAATTTTAAAATATTTAGAAAAACGGGGCAACTATTCACCCAGAGCAATAACCTAAATTTAAAAAATGTGTATCAACCTACACCTTGTGATACCACAATTAGACATCACACAACAGCTGAGTTGTTGTAAAAATAAAACAAAACTTCTGTTCGTTCGTTACCTACAAAATCGTTTTATATAAATTTTATTTTTCAGAATTTCAAATCTGTATAGGGTTAAATTACGGATCTCTGTAATACTGTCAGTCCACTGCCGATGTTTTAATTAAATCCAATTTCGCTAAAAATGATAATATTTTTTTAAACTACAAATTTTTTTTTAATGTATCACTTTAGTATTCAACATTTGATGATGGGAAGACCAATTGATAAAAAGACCTTAGTTTGATAAGTTATTTGGTATAAAAAATTTGTATGTTAGTCCACAGGTTAAAAATATAATACCAAAAATACATGTGTGTTACTGTAATTAGTAGCAAAGTGTATTTTTCTACAGCGCCTGGAAATAAACACAAGTACAGTGTCATCTCATTCATAAAATCAAAGGTAAATTCCCTGTATAGATAAGGTCAAATTATGAAGTTCACTGGAAACAAAACTAAAGTACAACTTTATAGACAACAAAACCTGTGTACGCTATCTTTATTACCATACGCACTATTCAAATATTACATCGTTTGACGTTGATTTCACCACCTCAAGAGACTTGTGTGCCGGTCTTGTAATGTTCTTAGCTGGTTCAAAACTTTACTCAACCCTCCCTTTAATGTTAATTAAGGTTTGCTGCCATGTTTTTGTACTTGTTTCATCACAACTTGGTAATCTCATGAGATATCTGTGTAATAAAAACCTCAGTGAAATATAATTTAATTAGCAATATACTTTTGTGTTGTTGGCTTAAGCTAATTCTTGTTTTAGTTAATTAATTCATTCAAACATTTTACTTTTATTATATAAAAAAAAAAAATTTATAACTTCGTTACGTAATTACAATATATATTTCTTTGAATTCCAAAATGCAAGCTCGCTTCGATTGCATACCATTTACATAATATTTCAAAATTAAATTAACATTTATTTTCCAAATGTTTCGCTCTGTTTAAACTGACCTAACCTTGAATTGCTTTTTTTTAATAATATTTATTCAGCTGTCATAAAATAATGTATTGCTTGTTGTTTTATTTGTTTTATATCTACTGCCGAAACATTGTTTTACAACATTTAAAAAAATGTATCTAAAGATGTGGTTTTTCAAACCCTATTTACAGGTATACAGACTAATTTGTATAAATCCGTGTACGAATAAGTTACGCAAGTACGTTTTAAATAATTGACAAATAACCGACCTAAACAAATAATACTTCATTACTAACTTATCTAATACATTTCAACTTAGGTAATTAATTAAACTTGTTCATCTAATTTTATGAATAGTAAAATTGTTGTTAATGTCAAAGATGATGAATTACTTAGAATATAAATAACAAAATGAAATTAAAATAAAATCTAAATATTTCAAATAATACTAAGGCGAGCAATAAGATCAACTCATATAAAATCGAGAGTACGTACGTTCGTGAGTAACCAAATACAACATATGTTCATGCTCGTAAGAAATCACCATAAATTTAAAGATATTTTACATTATTGTGCAGATGCTGCCAACAATAAACTCATCTTCAGATATACAGCTGATTTCACTCATACTTCAACAAAACCTTTAGGGTTATGTTTACAAGTTTACAATAACAGTCTAAACAAACTTCTTATATAAGGATGAGGTTGTTTTTTATGCTATAATATCGGCTGTGAGGTTAGAAATCGTTGAAAATTTTGGTACTCTTACTTCGTTCTTGAAAGTCTAAAATCAACTTAGGCCTGCATATGATATAAAGCTATCAATATTAGACTGAATTACAGCTACTTAAATAGAATCATACAAGTTTAAATTTAATATAGTTTAAGTTTAAGTTGTTAATTTACAAATATAGGCCCAGTCTCGATAAAAAATGAAGTGATTTTTTTGGGGAACAACAATATAGTTTTGCCTAAATTACTGTATTTGAAATATTTGTTGTTAAAATCGTTGATTTAAGAAGACCTAAAATCTGTCTTGTTTTCATAAATATACATGAAATATACATGTTTGTTTAAGTCTTTAAAATATACATTTTCAACGACTTCTAACCTCAAAAATATTCTTATATCCTACATTAGTTCTATACCTGTAGTGGTTTTTTACGTATATTACTAGTATAATATAATAATAAACTATACTAATACTATAAAGAGGTAAAACTTGCTTGTTTCTTTGTTTTTATGTAGGGGCTAATCTCTGGAACTACTGAACCGATTGAAAAAAATGTTTTACTAATAAAAAGCTACACTATCCTTGAGTAAAATAGGGTTAAAAGAACCCCCAAAACAATTAATATAAATTGTTATACTTTCCTTAAAGCTAGTGAGCTGACATTTTGTACATTTATTTCTTACAAGATACATAGAAAAAGTAAACTAGATTTACATTTTGTCGCGTGCTGCTAAGGGATGATAATATGATAACAACCCTTAAAACAATAAAAATCAATTGTTATATTTTTTTAAAGTTAGTGGGCTGAAAATTTGTACATTTATTTCTTACAACATACATAAAAAGAATAAAATAGATTGACATTTTGACGGGTGTTGCTAAGGGAGGGGGATGTAGTAAAAATGTTGATTGTTATAATTTCCTTAAGATTAGAGAATAAACCCCTAATAAATTAAGGAATTTAAAAATAATAACCCACTATGTTACATCTTAATTAAAATAAATAATACATATTAGAATTTAATAGTGGGGCCTATTTATATAAAATAACCTGTTTGTATTTGGTTTGACGTAAGTGACCGCGGGGTTGGCGAGCGAAGCGAGTTAAACTTGAATGATTTATAAATTAAATTAAGAATTAAAATAATAAAACTAATACAAACAATGAACATATAAATCAAACAACAGTTTTCTAAAGCCTCTATACAACAGTGCTTTGTAATAACATTTGTGTTTTATTTCAAATTAGAAGTAACAACAAATAACTACACTTGAACTTTATTTATCTTTCAGTGGATAAATCTATGTGACTTCTCCAGTAATTTAAACAAATGATTAAAGAGCCCAGTTGTACAAATAATGTCTGGTACTTCTGTTTTGCTGTTTATTCAATGAATACTAATATTATTAACAGAAACCCGTTTACACACAACACAGTGCTTGTAAATGAATCAACTGTTCTAAATTGAATTTGTTTCGAAAATCAGATTGCACACATAGGCGAGGGAATTTGGCACAAAACCCAGGAAATTTGCGCACAAAGACGGGTAGAGATGCGGTTTTTTGACCGCTGGGTCATCCTTGTGAGCACCAAACTGCCATCGACAGTTTTCCAACCCCAATCTTTTGGATTCAGGTCATCTCCGAACAGCCAAGTCTGGACTTGTTGATACACTCGCGACCTGATAAACCCCAAGACGACGATTTTCCAGCGATTCGGTAAGTTTTTCCAGCAAAACTCCAGGGGATAACGTTCCTAGGTCGTGCCACCCTGACCTCCAGGTGTACAAGGGGCTAATTTGGACAAAATATTGTGATTCCGCGACTCGGAAAACCCCCGGGTGCAAAATTTCGTATAGTTTGGGTGTTTTTGTATTAGATACTATTATGGGAGATACAAAATACTATTATCACATTAAATTAATTCTATGTGTTAAAAATTTAATAAGCATTGATGAGAATGAATAATTTCAGTTAAATTACTGAATTCCAGATCTGGTATGTCTAAGTAACAAGCCAACATCTGAAAACAGAAACATTCAGTAAAGATTTGATGATGATCTTTACCTAGTACAGAAAATAGTCATGATGACACATTGTAGTATAAAGTTTGTCTTAAATAACTTACAACTGTTTGCAAGCCATACAAATTATGCGTGCTTTAATGATGTAATTTAAATTTAAAATCTTTTCTTTTTTAATAGAACAAACTCATTATAAAGCTAATAATCAATACTAAAATAATTTGAAGCAACAACAAGAATTAATAAAAATTTGATAACGCAGCAGAGCCGTTGACGTGAGTAGGATAAATTCCCAACAAGCTTAAGTTGGGAAATTAGTCTACTCACGAAGGCGCTGAATAGCTGCTTACTTGTACGGAATATATTTGTTTGCACCTCAGCCTCCTGCCTTCCGCTCGCAGCCTTGCAGTCTCTGAATATAAACTGTACTTTACGAGATTCACTTCGATCTTGCGGTTTGGGATTATAGACTGCATTGCTCAGATCGCAGCGAACAAACTCACTTAGAGATTTTTCATTATTTCCTTGTGCTTGCATCAGAAGCTGCTCAACGCTAAAATCACCCAAAAAGATTTGAACCGGGTACTTTTAATGGTATTTTACGTTTTGATAAATTTCTGGGAAACCAAGCAAGCTATAAGGTCGTGTAAAAAAACAAAACGTGCAGAATAATAGCCTACGTTTAGTTTTTTTTTTATAGATAAAACCACAAAAGTTTAGTTCTCGTACGAAACGTCTAAAAACATAGTTACTTCTGTCAAAATCGTAATCCATTTGTTAGATTGTTTTGGCTAAAGTGTGTACCAAGTCGTAGGTAAAATGTGACAATTAGAGTGCTAACACAAATATACAAAATATTAAAAAAAAATGTTAACCCCAGAACACTAAATTTGTTTAAGCCAAACGTAGATACTAACCTTTCGTCTGACAGACTACTGTTTAAACAGTGTAATAAACCAAACTAAAAATATTAAACAAATATTTATACTTTGAAATAAGGCGTCATTTTAAACACGTTCAATAAGTTTTACAAAAATTTTAGTCTGTGGCATCGTCACAGGAACACTTTGGTTGGTACTCCTCACAAATTGCTCTTGAGCACTTCTCACAGAAGAATCGGGTCATTCTTCTCTTTGCTGAAGGGTAGAATGTGCATATCTTGCAGTCCTGTTGTTGCCTTACATCCAATACAACTGTCTTACATTGTTCAGGAACATAGTCCAGTTCTGCACAAGTATCATATGACTTAACTACCAGTATCATACCAGTAACTAAACTAACGTAAATACTAACGTTTAATCTGCCAGACTACGCGAACCTAAAAACTAGCAAAAAACATGCACTTATGGCTTTACTATACTGATTATATAATCAGCTAGTGCTCAAATGAAGGTACACGGAGTGGTGGAGAGGAAGTAGGGAAAGTAGAAACATGGATAGTTCACAGTAGTCTGTCAGACTAAACGTTACTGTTCTAGGGTTAAGAGACCCCAAAACGTGTTCATGAGACCATGGTCGGTCCTCATTGACGACTCCCGACATTAAGTCTCGCCATAAGAGTCGCTGCAATAGCTCATCTTTTCTACAGAAAGTCGCGAACACCAATTTTGTAATTACAACATTTATTTCTAAAACATTTTTTTTATAGTTATTTTCAATACAAATTAATACGCTTTTGCTCTTGAAATCAACTAACCTTCGCACTTTATAATTTGTAGATATTGAGCAATACTGGCCTTTAATCGGATAGTAATGACGTCACTATAACAGCTCAGGCAATTAATAGTTGATGGGTTATTGGTTTTCCCAATGTGAACGACAGTAATTTAATTTACCTTTAATGTGATTTATAAAATTAACAAATATATTTTATTCAGTATCTGAACCGTGTAACTCAACAAAATAATTACTTGTATGTGGGGATGTTATCAAAATAAATTATTAAATCCAATATGCATTAGTATATAGAAGATTATATAGGGCTTTTAACATTACTTGTGTTGCATAAAAACAACAATAGACCTATAATTATGAAATTAAATTAAATTAAAAATAATGCTATAGTGACATGCATTGTCATTTGTTACGAAAAATGTGGCTTTATATTTTTTAAATTTCAATCTGCCTTTTTAGACTTTCATGGTATGGAAAGTTATATCTAAACTAGATGCATTTTTAATTGCAGATTAGCTTTAAAAGTAATGAGATCTACACATGACAAATATGTTTTAAGGTATATCTAAAGTTGAAAAAGCATAAAACATAAACTATATGGAACTTTGTTTTCGTGTATCAGTTTCTACAAACAACGTAAATGTGCATGGTGAGAATAATAATTTTTAACCACTCATTGCTATTTTAAATCTGTTGGAAACACTTAATGAGGTCAATTAAATAAGGTAGGCCTACCAAGCTTCTACGATTTCTATCATATAAAAGTAAGGTGTTCTTATTTGCCCCACCATAGTTCTGTTGCAGCTGCATTGCGATTTAATTTCGTTTTATTCTTTCAGATTTTATGACTGAAACGTGACTAAACTTTAAATTTCGTGGCCTATTGCTTACAATTACCTGAAGTAAGTTTATATTTTCATAGCTTCTTAAAAATACAAACACAATTTCGTAAAATGGAGCGCAACAAGACCACTGTCCGATTAAATGTGGCGTTATTATAAAATTACATTTCTAAAACTTTTCCAGTGCGCTGCTCTCCTTACGTATATAGTTGCCTATTTTCAAAAAGATTTATTGGAATGCACAATTTTTTAAGAGCTTTGTAAACTTATTTTCACACAAGTGAAACGCTTGAGGCACTGAGTGCGTGACTTCAGGTTTGTCCAAATTACTAACTAAAACCCTAACCTTTTCTTCAAACTGATACAAGTACTGAATATAATCATTTATACAGCTTTATTTAGTGAAATTTAAAAGCTATAATTTATTGAAAGCTAACGAAATAACTTGGAGGCTTCCATTACTACGTTACTCCTTTACGTATAAAACGCTAGGAAAATATAAATAACATGTAATCTATTAAAACACTAACTAATCTGTGCAAAATTTGATTATAAATGCAGAGAAGTGGAGGCATTGACTTACTTTGATAATAGATAAACTAGATTGCCATTGTTTCAGTAATCTGAGACTTGTATACTTGCCCATCAAACCAAGTTCAGTACTTACTGTTATTATGGCTATAAAAA
>JAGFPH010006548.1:43545-60946 GCA_018207615.1 Philaenus spumarius | reverse complement strand
AACCAAGTTCAGTACTTACTGTTATTATGGCTATAAAAAGTTACTGTTTAAAACGTAGACAGAGTTTAGAAGAGTCTAGGTGCTTAAAAGTGTGAAATAAATTAGTCGTAATCTGATTATTTTCTTTTTTAAGTGTTTTCTAATAATACTTTAACGTTCTTATAAATTTAGGTTTGTGTAATAGTGCATCTAAGTCATTGCAATGTTTAAGTTAATGAAATTAATTTTGCACTAATGTAACTTTTCATTTTATCTTTTATACTTTATACATATTTTATTAAATTCAAGTATCCACTCATCATTGGATTTTATTCTTGGCCGAGAATGGATGAAATTCAATTTAATTTCTTTGTAAGTCACAGACGGATGTCTTCAACAAAGAAATATAGAGAGAAAGGTACGACATATATCAAATGTGGTTGTTTGAACTAGGTTTCTTAGAAAGCAATAATGGTATTTTAATAATAGAAAACATTTTATACTATTTCTTGAGCTGCAGAACTACATAAAAATCTATTTGTTAGAACATTATGTTACTGAACATAATTACGATTTTAACTTTTGTACAGATACGGTCACAAATTAATTGCTTATAAGTAATCTTCCGATCTTCTCTTAAGTGCACGCATCTCCTAATACAGTATTATCTGTTTAACATGAGCACCTGCAAGTATACAAACAACGGCAATCTAGTTTATCTATTAGGAAAGAAAGTCAATGCCTCCACTTCTCCGCATTTATAATCAAAGTTTGCATAGATTAGTTAGTGGTTTGATAGATTACATGTTATTTATATTTTCCTAGTGTTTTCTACGTAAAGGAGTAACGTAGTAATGGAAGCCTCCGAGTTATTTCGTCAGCTTTCAATAAATTGTAGCGGTTAAATTGCACTAAATAAAGCTGTATAAATGATTCCATTCAGTACTTGTATCAGTTTGAAAAAGAGGTTAGGGTTTTAGTTAGTAATTTGGATGAACCTGAAGTTACGCACTCAGTGCCTTAAGCGTTTCACTTGTGTGAAAATAAGTTTACAATGCACTTAAAAATTGGGCATTTCAATAAATCTTTATGAAAATAGGCACCTATAATATACGTAAGTAGAGCAGCGCACAGGAAACATTTTAGAAGTGTATTTTATAATAACTTCCACATTTAATCGGAAAGTTTTCTTGTACGCTCCATTTTACGAAATTGTGTTTGTATTTTCAAGAAGCTATGAAAATATAAACTTACTTCGGGTAATTGTAAGCAATGTGCCACCAAATTTAAAGTTTAGTCACGTTTCTGTCATAAAATCTGAAAGAATAAAACGAAATTAAATCGCAGTGCAGCTGCAATGAAACTAAGGTGGGCAAATAAGAACACCTTACTTTTACATAATAAAAATCGTAGAAGCTTAGTAGACCTACCTTAATTATATGACCTCAGTAAGTGTTTCCAACATATTTAAAACAGAAATGAGTGGTTACAAATTATTATTCTCACCATACACATTTAGGTTGTTTGTAGAATCTGATCCACGAAAACAAAGTTCCATATAGTTTATGTTTTATGCTTTTTCAACTTTAGATATACCTTACAACAAATTTGTCATGTGTAGATCTCATTACTTTTAAAGCTAACCTTCAATTAAAAATGCATCTAGTTTAGATATACCATGAAAGTCTAAAAAGACAGATTAAAATTTAAAAATAATATACAGCCACATTTTTCGTATCAAATGACAATTTATTACTACATGTCACTATAGCATTATTTTAATGTAATTTAATTTCATAATTATAGGTCTATTGTTGTTTTTTATGCAACACAAGTAATGTTAAAAGCCCTGCATAAACTTCTTTATACTAATGCATGTTGGATTTAATAATTTATTTTGATAACATCCCCACATACAAGTAATTATTTTGTTGAGTTACACGGTTCAAATACTGAATAGAATATATTTGTTAATTTTATAAATCACATTAAAGGTAAATTAAATTACTGTCGTTCACATTAGGAAAACCAATAACCCATGAACTATTAATTGCCCGAGCTGTTATAGTGACGTCATGACTATCCGATTAAAGGCCAGTATTGCTCAATATCAGCGAATTATAAACTGCGAAGGTTAGTTGATTTTAAGAACAAAAGCGTATAATTTGTATTGAAACTAACTATAAAAAAATGTTTTAGAAATAAATGTTGGAATTAATAATATACAAATAAAGTTGTTGCTAGCGACTTTCTGTAGAAGCAGTGACTCTTATGGCGAGACTAATGGATCACGATTTTGACAGAAGTAACTATGTTTTTAGACTTTTCGTACGAGAATGAAACTTTTTTTGGTTTTATCTAAAAAAACTAAACGTAGGCTATTATTCTGCACGTTTTTTTTTACACGACCTTATAGCTTGCTTTGTTTTCCAGAAATTAATCAAAACGTAAAATACCATAAAAGTACTCGGTTTAAATCTTCTTGTGTGATGGAAGCGTTAAGCAGCTTCTAATGCAAGCACAAGGAAATAATGAAAAATCGCGAAGTGAGTTTGTTCGCTGAGATCGGAGCTATGCAGTCCATAATCCCAAACCGCAAGATCGAGGTGAATCTAGTAAAGTACAATCTATAATCAGAGACAGCAAGGCTGCGAGCGGAAGGCAGGAGGCTGAGGTGCAAACAAATATATTCCGTACAAGTAGGCAGCTATTCAGCGCCTTCGTGACTAATTTCCCAACTTAAGCTTGTAAATTTATCCTACTCACGTTAGCAGCTCTGCTGCGTGATAAAATTTTTATTAATTCTTGTTGTTGCTTCAAATTATTTTAGTATTGATTATTACCTTTATAATGAGTTTGTTCTATTAAAAAAAAGAACATTGGGTGAGTTGAAGACAACACGTTGGAAGTGATAACTTCTATGGCCAATTTATATTTTTATCAGTATTAATATTAGAGGGGAAAAAGGTCAACAAATTACACAAGTCAATATGTTGTAAAAAAAATATTATATCATATTTTGAAATTGCTTAATTATAATATTACTAGCAGGTACCCGTGGCTTAGCACGTGGTCCAAAGAGCTGTAGACAAGGCAGGAGACTGAGGTGCAAACAAATTCAACAAATATATTCCGTACAAATAGGCAGCTATTCAGCCGTCGACAGTTTTCCAACCAAAATCTGTTGGATTCACGCCATCTCCGAACAGGCAAGTCTTGACTTGTTGATACACTCGCTACCCGAAAAATCCCCGGACGATGACTTTCCAGCGATTCGGTAAGTTTTTCCAGCAAAACTCCAGGGGATGATGTTCCTAGTGCGGGCCACCCTGACCTCCAGGTGTACAAGGGGCTAATTTGGACAAAATATTTAGATTCCGCGAATTGGACAACCCACGGGTGCAAAATTTCGTATAGTTTGGGTGTTTTTTGTGGGAGATATGAATTGTTTCTCATCACTTGAACATATGCAGTTGAAGGAATGCACTTTTCGGTGCACAAATGCATTTTCAATCGTTTCCTTCAAAACAATACGGACAAATTGTTTAAATGAGCTAACGAAGAGAATGCAAAAAACCGCATCTCAATCCGTTTATGTGCGCAAATTTCCTGGGTTTTGGGGATTTTTGTGCCAAATTTCCTCGCCTAACACTATTTTGTGAACATATTGTGTAAGCAAGTAATACAGTTTGGTCAACAAGAAGGTGTATGTTGCCTATCCAGCTCGACTATCCAGCTCATCGACTATTTTAAGTGATGCAAATGCTAACATAAAATTAATATGTGAGCAAATTTCAATGGTTTTGAGGATTGTTATGCCAAATTTCCTCGCCTAACACTATTTTGTGAACATTGTATAAATAAATAATACAGTTTGGTCAACAAGAAGGTGTGTGTTGAATATAGAGCTCATCGGATATTTTAAGTGATGCAAATGCTAACATAACCTTTCTAATTGAAAGTTAAACAATATTTGTCTCTTGTTGATAGATTTACGTGTACACTCTCGTAAGCCCCTAAGAGAAGTAAATGATTTTCTTAGTGTTTTATTGCATAATCGGTTTGTTAAGATTCATAATAGGTACACATAGAATAATTAATTACAAAGCGTATCGATTGGAGTCAGTCTATAAATGACAAAACTAATATAGGTTGCCCTTGCTCTTGCACTGTGTGATGAGTTATAAGTTAATATCGTTATATTTTCATTGCTATTTAAATTGCAAAAAAAATCTTCAAAAAGAAGAAACTGAATACTCCGCAGTTAGTATAACAATGTAATAACATAACTGGTATAAAAATCAGTTGAAAATTGTCAATTTGTAAAACCAGAAGCCAAACGAACTAGCAAGCATGCAAACAAATCACTGTATATCATACATTCATTTACAAATAACACTTAAATAAAATAGACGTAAACACACATAACCATAGAGTAATTAAAGATGTAAGTCATCCAAAGGGTTATTATTTTTTATGTTATTATTGGAATTAATTAAACTTATAAAACATGCATAAGATGCTTTTCATAGATAAGTCGTAAACATTTGTACCTCGATAGTGTTGTTGTTTTCTCTACTTTTTTTAGAATAGTGAAAATACACCTAAACAGTATAACCCCCCCCAAATTCATAAAGGTTCAGAAATGTCAAAACATGTATCCTGTTATGCAACATAAGATAAATATAAAGTTTTGCTAACTTATTTTCAATAACAAAAATAATAAAGAGGGTTAAAGGGACTTTATGAACACTCTGTATATGAGTTTATGTTTTTGCACCCTAAAGGACGTATTTTAAATTTGGTACACACGTTGATTTTCTAAGCCTTCCAACTAGATCGTTAGACAAAACAATCCAACAATGAAAGCACGTTTATTGATCGAAATTTAATTTTTTATTAGATTTTTCGTACTATATTTAATTTGTTTCGAGTTTAATATAAAAAAAACATTCAGTCGTGGGACTGCCGTCAGAAGTGAAAACGTTTTTGCTTCATGTAGTTAACTTTATTTTCGGGTTATTAAGAAGTATTAAAAATAATTTAAAACATTAATGACTTTGCTGACTTTGGTATTTAATATACATATAACACAAATATCATATATATATATATATACATACATACTATATCTCGAGCGGTGACGGTCGCGAGTTTGATGCTTTTTCCTCTCCCAATAAGAAGTGCTATGTAGTATATTCGCGTTGCGTACATACATATATATATATATATATATAATACATACT
Source organism: Philaenus spumarius (assembly GCA_018207615.1). NCBI lineage: Eukaryota > Metazoa > Arthropoda > Insecta > Hemiptera > Aphrophoridae > Philaenus > Philaenus spumarius. The sequence goes on along the minus strand of JAGFPH010006548.1, from coordinate 55,721 downwards.
ATATCTCGAGTGGTAACGGTCGCGAATTCAATGCTTTTTCCCCAAGCAAAAAGTGCCCAACGCCGCTAAAGAAGTTTTCACTTCAAAAATTAAATATAGAAGGTTATTGTGCACTTTTTGTTTTTTTACACTATCTTATAGCCCGTATGTTTCCCCCAAAATCAAATAAAACGTGAACACCATAAAAGTTCCCGGTTCAAATCCACGTTTTACCGACAGCTCCTGATGCAAGGACGACGGTTGGGTGCAGATTCGAAAAGCGCAGTCTGTATTTCGAAGCTGCAAGATCAAGGAGTCAACTCGCAAAGTGATTCGTTATGCTGCAAGCGGAACGAAGCATTGCATGAGCCAGGGCGGAGACTAAGGTGCGAAAAAGATCTACTAATATATTTCGTACACTCACACAGCTATTCAACGCCTTCTTGAGTAGATCAATTTCCCAAATAGTTGCTTGAAACCACAAAACTTCTATATATTAATTTGAAAAGTTTTTTTGTTATCCGAATGAGATCTCGACTTTTACTGGACCGATACACACGATTGGTACCAAATTTAAGGTAATTGTCTGTATATTTTCCCATTTTGCTTGGATTTCAGTTATTACCCCAATAAATTTTCTAAAAACGAAATTAATTAACTGGAGTTCTATTGGACCGATTGACAAGCGGTTTGTGTTTTATAAAAGGAAATTAACTCTATATTTGCCTTAAAATTTTACTATTCCTTCTTTTAATATTTAAAAAATGGAATTTAAAATATTTTCTATTCATTAACATTGTATGTACTGAACAACTGAATATAATAGCACAGAACAGCTGATTATAACAGCACATGTTTTATTATCATCTGGAGTTCTATTGGACAGATATAACAGCACAGATCAGCTGATTATAACAGGACATGTTTTATTATCATAACATGGTTTGTTTATGTTCTAATATACTTTATTGAAGTAGGTTTTGTTTAATTTTGCTGTTACTTAATTATGTTTTTCTGTTTATAGTTCAATAGTTATGGAGGTGAAATGTATAATTGGTGATAGAAATTGTCTTTTTAGGTGTGTTTCTTACTTTTTATATGGGTCTCAATCATTCGAATTAAAACAAATTTACATAATTAAATCAATCTATTAAATCAGGTTACTACTCCTAACCTGCGAAATATTCGCTCGGGTCAGCTAGTATAAACTTAATTTTGGAAATTCGCTCAACTTACGTCAGCGGTGATGGAATTATTTAATCGTGATTTAGTTTATAATATAGCAAGTTTTATTTAAAATGTGTTTAGTCTTAAGAATATTCCAATTCTGGATGAAACATAATAAAATATATTTTTGCATCAATTTATACAACAAACAAATGTCACTCTAAATAAAGGTTTACATACGGTTAGGTTATTCATTTAATGTAAACTCAAAACAGATTTTGTTTAACTAGACTTTGTATCACTTAACCAAACAAACAAGAGTACATACAATGTTTGGGGAATGTATGTAATCAAGATTTACATTTGATGTCCCATTTGCATTAAAAGTTTTAAATATCTATTGCCCACCCATTCGTTAAAATACACGAGCCCAAGCATTTTGCATTTGTTCGTTTGGGCTAAAACAATGTTTATCCAACAGTTCATACGAGTTTGAAAAAAGATTGATTTTAGTCGGTATACATTACAATCGTTCGAAACATGCGTTTGCATTGAGCGATCAGAGCTCGACCAATATGCGAAACCTTTTACTGTATATTGTTTATCCGGGTAAAAGTAGTGATACTTCTTGTCTTGTAAAATACTGTCATAAAGCAGGCACGTGGATTATAATCAGTTGAACTTAATTGTATTTAACACTGCAAGCCCTAGGCTGGATCTTATTCCGTCTACTTTATTTTACAGTAAATTTATATATCTTGCCGTATTTCGTACAGAGGAAGTAGGCTACTGAATTTGGTTTGATTACCCGGTACTTTTTTACGGTGTAAATTAAGTTTTATTGGATCAAAATCAACAATTTTTAAACTTTGAATTCATTGGTTTTATTATGGACTCTCAGTGAATCTTTTTAATGTAAATATTAAAGGGTGGTTAAAAATTAATTTAAAACTGCCATTATCCATTTATTTTTAATGCAACAAATTAATTTACTCGAAAAAAACTATGGCGATACACTAGATAAAAAAAAAGTAGACTGTCTTATGATATTACATTGGTAAAGCGCTCGAACGCAACTATGATATCGCTTTTGTGTGTACGCTAGGACAAAGGGTGTATTAAGACACTTTTTTTTTATTAATGCCGCTCTTATTTTTCGTTTCCACTATGTACGTACGACATTTAAATTTTCAGAAAGCTCCAATGTATAGTTAGTATGTAACAAAATTCGACCCGATATTTTACTGGTAAAAGGTAACTAGGTTGAAAATCATGTTTTTAGAACTTTTGCCGCCTACAAACTATAATTTAGATGTTATGAACGATTTCCTACAAATTACAATAGATTATCTTCAAAATTCAATGAAAGATAAGTTATATTGAAGAAGACTGTATAGGACCTTTTATACTGGTATTGATTGCCCTTAAGAAGGTGATCAAAGTGGTCTTCGGTCTCTTCCTGAAAAAGCAGTAATGTTCCTTTATATTATGAGGGAAACTTTTTAATGTATTAAAATTTGTTAAATCAACTTTTTGAATAATTGTTTTTTTCAGTTCTTACGGTACACTCAATCCTTAAAAAAACAGCACATTCAAAAATCCACTTACATGATACGAAACCTTGTCCCCTTCATCATACTATTACGAATGACTTCTGAAAACGATTCACTCGGTTTATAAATCGTGCTTAAATAATATGTTATCAAAATCCTGCTAATGCAGTTGCGACACAACCTTATCAAGTGTCGTGTATAAACAGCGTTGTCCTTTTATTATTGCAGTTTTTTGGGAAACGAATTTTAGAACCCCTTCAAAAAATAACTGCTAAACAACGAAATTCGAAAAAATCTCAACCACACTGACATTTTTAAACACGTAGTCCTTGCTATGCTGGTATGTGAGGATTTAAAACTAACCATATCCAGCCATTATTTGAACTGAGAACCTATGAAAATGCATTTGATTGGTGCACAATATATGGTATAGCCAAACTTAATCTAAACCAAGGTGGGCTACATGATAGTAAGTATAAACCAAATCGCTAATTCGGATCTGCTTCTTTCTGTTCAAATTTAAAAAATTTATTTTATATGCATAGATTTGGAATTGTGTTAGGTATAATTAGGGATGTATCTTGTATATTAATGTAATAATAAATGAAATACAGTTGTATATTATAGGGATAAATCTTCTAGTTTTAATTCAGAGTTATTTCCTTCAATTTTATACTTTTACAACAGAGATTATATTTCTTTCAATTAAAAGTACTCCTCTTGATGTCCGCAACTGAACCGGCGATTTTAAACTTCGAAGCTTTTCACACGCGTGTACACAGCACGGGTTTGAGTAAGGACATTTCAACCAGGCCTATAAACTAAGATTACTTTTACAATAACACTGGGTACATTCATTGCATTTTTGTAATAGTAAACTTTTAAAAATAATGGATAAAAGTTTTTGAATGGATACAAATATTAAATATTGATTAACTCCATAACGTCTGCATGGATTTTTATACCTACATGTAGGTAAGTAATACCTACTAAAATAGTGTGTTTGGAGATTGATAAAAGTGGGAAAACTCGTTGCTATGGCAACAAATAAACAGTAATAAAAACAACAGTTGAAATTGTAAGTATAGCCTATCTGCATTAAATAAACATTACAAAGGTTGAAGAGTATTGTAGCGATAAATTCACACTGATTGAATAAAACCCCGAACCATAAATAGAAGGAACAAAAAACAACAACAAGAACAATTTAATAAAAAGCTATGTTTATTGTATTTATGAGTAGTTTTAAAGCCCTCTGAGGATGATGACTACGTCATTGAAATGTGCATAAGGGTAGTACAATAAACATAACTTTTCATTAACTTGTTCTGTTATTGTTTTGTATTCCTTATATTTGTGGTGCAGGCTTTCATTCAATCAGTGTGATTAAATAAACAGTTTAAACGTCTTTAAATTAATAATCTATTAACACTATAGGCTTTTATTTTGCATATCTCTCGCATGTGCTGTCCTTGTAAAATGTGTTTTTATATATTTACAAGCTGGCCCGACCCGGCTTTGCACGGATAGGCAAATCAAAGTTAAAGGTATATTAACAAAAAATATATTATATCAATAAATATATTACACTATGTATTTCTTATGGGGATTTTAAGTAACTTTGCCCCCCCCCCCCCCCAAACCTTCCATAAAATTTAGATTTTTTTTTAAACCCTTTCTTAGCGAGCACCTGGAGGAAGCTACATAATAAATTTCATTCCAATCCGTTCGATGGTTTTTGTAGTAACTTTGACCCCAACAAACCTCCCCTAAAATTTCGAATTTTTTTAAAAACTTTCTTAGCGAGCACCTTAGGCCCTAGGGGAAGCTACATACCAAATTTCATTTCAATCAGTTCGATTTTTTTAGAGAAATCGTGATTTTGTAACTTTGACCTCCCCAAAAACCCATTAAAATTTCGATTTTTTTTTTTTAAACCCTTTCTTAGCGAGCATCTATGGCCCTAGAGAAAGCTACATACCAAATTTCATTCCAATCCGTTATGTAGGTTTTGATAAATCGTGATTTAGTAACTTTGACCCCCCAAAACCTCCCCTTTAATTTCGAATTTTCGAAAACCCTTCCTTAGTGCGCGTCTAAAGCCTATAAAGAGTATTAGTGCCAAATTTCAAGTTTGTAAGCCTCGTGGGTTTGGAGAAACTGTGATGAGTCAATGAGTCAATGGTATTTGGCTTTTATAAGTATAGATAAATATAGTGGTATTGTTTCATATATTATTTAAAATATAATCCAATGTTATTTAAGATTTAGATGACCAAAGTGTTATAAAATTTTTTCTTTTTCTATTAAACCAACATCTTCTTGCTTAAAATGCAATTACATTCGCAGGAAATTGTTTTTAAATTAATTAAACCGGCTTATTTCAGTCAAAATACCTTCAAAAAATATCACACAAAATATCTGGGTTGACGGGAAAAGAGAATGTTAAATTTTGTTTGGTAAAGATCAGTATTTAAAAAAAGGTTCTTTCTAGCTAGAAAAGTAAAAATATATTTATTCCACATATTACATACTTTTATCATTCTGTTGATAAAACTTATTATTCGTAAATAAAACAAATTTATACATTTACAATTTGTATTTTATAATGCCGTTGTACAATCAGGTGATCTTCAGTTCAGATGATAATACACTTAGATTCTATAACTTGGAACGTTTTTAAAACAGAAGTAGTGAATGGAATGTACAGATAATATTCAAAATAAAGGAGAAACATATGTATATTTTTTTTGTGGGGAACTAAAATTTTATAAAATCCCAGCTAGGAAGAATTGGGGGGGGGGCCTTCATTCATTCATATACTAATTTTCAAGTGTGTACAAATTCCACTACTCACATTGTCCTTTAGTTCTCCGGCTATAACCGTAGATATCTATATACAATCAAACACACGTCAGATTTTGTAGAAAAATGGTTAATACACATTCACGTATATTTCTTCACCCAGACGTAATGCATGAAGAAACCACACTGAAGGGTTATTAACATTTATCTTGTTGGAGTTAATTAAACAAATAAAGCATTTACAAGACGTTATCCAACCACAGCAAGTAATAATGTATATCTCGACTCTGTTTTCCTTGTAAATTTATGGAGATCAGATAAGACTGTGTTGGTTTTATGGTAATGTGTAGAATACTTCATATAGTTTTTTAGACCACTCCAGTTTCGGTTGAAACAAATTGGGAGCATTGAATATTGTTACTAATAAATTATAAATTTAAGATAACATTTACGAACAATTTATTCAAACAGTCAATCCAACTCATTCAACTATATCGACATCCAATTATAATTATATGCATGACTAATCACGTTATAACATATAAACGTAAGACTAAACACGGTTGTACACAAGTTTGTTTTTAATTAAATATTACTTCGAAGACGAAAACAAATTATTTAAAATAATTTTAACTACATAAACAACCACAATGTTTTAAGAGTGTTTGTTCTGAAAGACTCATTACATTTCATGTCAAATTTGTTTAAAACGTTCCGATATATTTTGCCCATCCAAATGTAAACTAACATAAACCCTTTAGCATGTGCACGTCGGTTCGGGTTAAATACTTTTTATCCTTCTCCAAATGATTCATCCAAGCTTGAAAAAGTTTGTTTATCGCTAAATAAACAATTAAAATTTCACAAGTTCATTGACTTTTGTGATGGATTCCCGGTACAAGTAAAGCGGGTTTGGCCTGACTGACTAACTGGCATTTAATCAACGCAGATGTATCCAACAACTACTTTAGAAACAAATGTTAAAATTTAAGATAGATTGTTTTGAAATCGTAGGCGCATACTAAGAAAATATTTTCGAAATATTTATTTTCAAGCGTAAAACAGTAAACAGTTCACTTCCAGCACTATTTCATAAAACACAGTAGTTCGGATCAAAGGCTTAGCAACACTCATTTGTTTTCATTCATTACCATAGCAACCATCTTAGAAAAATTTAGAATAGTTTATTATTCTTTACAACCAACAGCTGTTTTAGGTTAGATTAATAAACGAAAAACGCTTACTGTATTGTAATTCTAATCACACATTTGTCGTTACATATTATAAATAAATCAGCTGATTTGGATCAAATACTTAACGTAATTTTAGATTAGGCCTAAAATGAACCTAAATACATCTATTTCGATCTCTGTCTTACATTAGCTATGTATAGGTCACCGCTTAATCTTCATTTCTATGAAATAGAGTATGTAACTGATTGGAGTTGCCAAGGCTGTGAGCTAAACAAAGCCAATAGTACATAAAGCAGGCGCTTCGATAAGAAATCAAGTTAACAGAAATTTGTTTCACTCAGCAAAAATCTTATGATTTAATAATGAATTTATTTAAATATTTTTCTTTAAGAGGTTAAAATAATATCTTTACATAATTTAGTAAAAAGTTGTAGTATATGATTTAAATATCAATACATACGTAGAACTCAAAAGGGCTTAGACACACGAAAATATCTTTAAGTTCAACAGTTGGAGAATATTGTAAACTGTTTTGTGTATAAAAAGAAATTACTCGATCGGTATTTTAAAATAGTGAAACAAATTACAACGCAAACCACGTTTGCCGCTGCAAACTTAAATCACGCCCCTCGTTCGGGACGCAAAAATTTACAACGAAAGCTCTTGTTGTCGGGCCCTACTTACGGGACACCAAAATCTTCTCAAAGAAACAACTTGCTTTGCTGTAAATTTAAATTACTATCACCTACTGGAAGGCTAAGGCTACTAACATGTTTCACCTAGGTGATGCAATTTAAGTTGAATAAATTTACTTTACTCTATAAAAGACTTTTTTACAACTTCCAGAATTTAAAACTTTACTAGCTCAGATAATTAATGACTCTTGTTTACTTTTTGTAAATCTCAGAGAAGTGAGAACAGTGGAACCGCCATAGTAACCTATTTGTGCTTTCAAAAACCTTTTCATATATTCACTACTAATTGTATAAGAACAGGACACAATGGATATACAGTAATACAGGTAAATTTAAAACTCAAGTGAATTTTTTGTTCTGTAAATAAATTATAGTTTTTATTTACCAAATTTGCAAAATAAAATAGACCTTTCAAATAATAATAATCAATTTCTTAGGGTAACTTTCCCTTTAAAACAATAACTTTTAAACACAATTCAAATACAATTATTCTACAGATAGGCAGAACGTTCTAATTTAATTTAATTCAATTTTAATAATGGCTTTTAATTTTATATGGCTTATGATTTGATTTAATTATTAATTTATTTATACTATTTAATGACTCTACTGATTTGAATGAATTTACTTTTTTAATAGATTTTTTCAGATATTAATTTAAAAATTATCCTAACTAACCCAGTATTTGAAACAAATTTACTGACTCTAATTCAGGCAATTTAGGGGACAAATAACGTAGCATTCGATTTTCACAGACCTTATGTTTGCTGTTTCTTTTTGCTACAATTGGTGACCTCAGAGTCGCTGGTGTTGTCCTGGGAATACAGGTGTTTTCTTTAGAACAGCTTCCCTGATGTCGTGGTATGTCTGTGGTCCTCCAGAAGTCGCCTGTTGGTTAGCCGGATCGTTTCCCTCCTTATGTCCAGTTTTCCTCGGGTTGTTCGTCTGGTTATCCTTTTAGAAGTTCATTTGAAGTTGATGAGTTCGCCAGTTCGTTCCTTTGACGTAGTCCAAATGACATCCCTTAACTATGTCATTTACGCTTAATAAACTCTCAGCTCTTTAGACTTTTATAAAAAATATAATATTTAAGTTTTACGAAGACAAAAATCCAGTACTTGTTGGTAATCGTTAGACTTGATTACAATATCGAACTTATAACATCTTAGAAAAATTAACAGATGATGCAGCAGCCTCACGGCGTATCAAAAATTATAAGAAGCAGACTAACACATCTCTCGCAGCAATTTTTTAGAAGAAGCCCCAGATCAACGCGTCCTCCGCTTTTATAGGGTCTCCCTTTCCCTTGTAACTGTAGCGTTTGGCGGTTTTTCCAGATTTCCAAAAACTCCACTTTTTTCGGAGTTTTTTGGTACTCATATGTTGTATAAATTATTTCCTGAATTGTTGTGAAGTTTTTTCTCCTTTTTTCTCATTAGTTTTCACATAAAGTCATATCTAAGCTTTTGCAGTTTCCCGCGTTAGGCCTTCCCGCTCATCCCTTCCACTTTCGTGACGTCTCCTCCGCTTCGTCTAATCTTTACTTGGCTTTACCAAAATTAACCAATTTCCTTATTTTCTTCATAACTCGTTAAGTTTTACACTGATTTTGGATTTATTTGGAGATTCTTATTCGTCATGGCTTTACCTTTCTTCTCGAAGTCGAATTGTAGTTGTGCGACTCGGGGTTCACCTTTTAGGCCTACTGGGGTCTCTAACGCAGCTGATTAATTAATTAAATTTTTCTCATTAACATTTTCAATTTTTCCTTTTTGTATATCCAATTTGCCTTTGTTTTGGATACATGGCCGTAGTTTTATTTTGTTTCTTCAGAAATTGTAGTTTGTAGGGACTTTTTAAATTCCGATTTTTCAAACTGGGTTTAATTAACTCTACTCCCGAAATTTGTTTCAACTACTAACGTTTTACAATATCACCTAACACTTATAATTCTCATTCATCTCTTTATAACATAAAATATTTACTTTACTTTTTTATACTTCGTTTAAATGTGTGAAAACCCTCACCTTTTCAATTTACACAATTTTAATTATTTATTTAATTTATATAACACTACATTCTTTCTTTAAAAAGTTCCTTACAAGACATTTACTTTAAAACTCTTTTTTCTACTACTTTAACTCAATTTGATTTGACTGATTTCTTTAAAACTGAAAATATCGACTTTTGTTATATAACCTTTCTTTCTTAGAATATTATGCCATTTCCAAAAATATTACTCTTTTTGAAATTTGAGTTAATTTGAAAATTTCCCTTAGCTTTTAACGCTTATAACGTAAGTACATTTTTGATTTACGAATCGGGAAATGGATGACCAATACACGCGTTTTTAGCACAATGCATTAACCAACCAAAATCCAGAATCCGTAAATTCCCAGATCCCGGTTATTCCCACAGAAATCATTCCCTATTCTACTAAGTTAAGTTTTCAGCTCTTAACATGTCATGGTTCAAAAGTCGCATCTCGGGAGATAACGGCCTTGTCGCCTGGACTTTGCTGTTTCATGGCCTACATACAGTAGATGCTCTCGCCAGACTCAAAAAATTCGATTTTTGCAAATTCCTTTACAAAACTCGAATTTTTCGAATTGCAATCGGGCACTTCCCGTTGCAAAATATATAAGGGCTCAAAAGAAACATACTCGTAGATGTATGAATACTGTAAATCTAGACATCAGTATTATAAATTCTGACAGTATTATTGACAGATTATGACGATTGTGTAAGGGCCCCCCCCCCCCCCGTAAGAGTTATGAGATCATCCATTTGTTGCATTGTTGTTGAATCAGCAAAGTGTTAGTTTACAATTACTATATTTATTTAGTACATTAGAAAGTTTATTAAACCAACATTTTTGCTGTGAGAAGTAGGAATCATTTTAAAGTTATGTCGTGTGTAAGTTTTGTGTCGTCCATTATCCATTTCTTTATACAAACGAATTGAGCTCGTTGAAAGCTATTAGGTAAATGCACTGACATATTTTAGTTGGTATACAAGTCGTTAGTCTGTAATGAATTACGAATTGTTCCATGTAGTGTTAATGCATATAGAAAGTGTGTGTTAAAATCTGAAAATTCTGTTTATTTTAAGGATAAAAACTAATTAATAAGAATATGTTTCATTACAGCATGGATCAGTGTTTTACCAAATTAAAACAAAGGATTGTTGAGCTATTTTTGTCTAAACTATACGTACAGGGAGTCGACAGAAACGTCAAATTAGTCCTGTTTAAGATAATTCCTACAGAGGAAATGCAACTTTATACTTGGAAACAATATCAAAGTACAAATCTCTCACAACAACACCCCATTTACATTCACCCTTGATAACAGAATTTCTGAGGCGCACTTCTCAAATCTTACATAGTCTGAAGTCGATTTAGCCATCTCCAGAGACTTGTATGCCGGTCTTGTAATGCTCTCTGGTTCAAAACTTTACCCGCTCTTCCTTCAAAGATTATTTAGGTTTGCTTCCATGTTCTTGTTCTGGTTTTAATACAACTTGGCAATCTCTTGGGATGCAAATATTTGTGAAATTTATTCTAATTAGCATTACAACTTTGTGCTGTTGGTTTAAGCCGATTTCTGCGTTCGTTAATAAATGTGTTGAAACATTTTAAGTTGATCGAACAAACCATTTTGTAAATACTTTCATTACTTAATTATTACTAAATATTAATACTAGAGAATACCTCTCCATGCTTTACATGCTCAACTTAGTATTTACTACGCTCGTACAAACGTGAGCGAATAATTTAACGTAAGCTATATTTTATTACACATAATAAATTTATTATTATGAATTTTATTAACATAATATTAATATAATATAATATTTCGAGATTTAAATAACTTTCATTTTCAAGATATTTAATTCTATTTAAACTAGCCTTTATTCGTTTAGTAAAATTTTAATCAATACAATATTTATTTTAGGTATTGTTCAAATTCATCTGTCATAAAGTAATACATTAATGTTTGCTTTATTTATATAGTAACTACAGACAAAACAGTGTTTTACGATACAGAATTGTAAGGCTTCTTGTAAGATATGGTTTTTTTACTCTTGCTTAAAGCTAATAAAGGAACAGATTTTTATTTTTATCTGTCATTGGAAAGAGTTTTTAAGTGTATTTTAAAATGATTGTCAAGAAACCAGATTGAATAAAATACTTTACAAGTAACTTAATAAATTAGACCTTTCAACAAAAATTATATATTCAATTTGTGTATTGTTAGGGATCGATTTTGACACAACCCTTATTCGCGGGTTGATTCACTAAGTTAGTTAAATAGGTAAGGACCAGATCAATAATAATAAATCAGTTTCTCAGTGATAGAATGTGTATCTTATATTTATTCACACAATTATCTAAACTCGGTAACCAAGCTACTATTTAACATAGGCTAACAATAATATACAATACAATTCCTATACCAGGTATTGGGTCCACAAGACAGACTGGATGTATAATATCGGCAACTAAAGCGAGTTGCGTTTATGTTAATAACCCCCAAAACCCTGAATTCAACGTGACTTTAACAATAGAAAAAAATAATTTGTCTTGCTTACTCAGTGTGTTTTCTTCAATACGTCCTGGTCCTTCCTTGGCCCGAAATCCTTCCTGGACGTTCCAATGGTCCAAACTTTGAGCTGTGTAGAGATCCTGCTGTCTCGATCTTCCGACCTCACTTTCCACACAAAACTGGCCCAACTCGCAGCCCCTCACTTACTGGTCACCCGACCACTCTCCCTAGCCCAGA
>JAGFPH010006548.1:25954-43445 GCA_018207615.1 Philaenus spumarius | reverse complement strand
AGCCAAAGACAGTTATGATAGTTTAAAATACTTTTGTAGGCCTAAGTTGTTTTTAAGGCTGTCACGAAAATAAGTACACAAAATGAGTAATAAAAATACATATTTTTTCAACGATTTCTAACCTCAAAGCCAACCGTTAGTATATTAAATCGTAGATTAATTTTATAAATTAGGTACAAAAACAACAATATCCAGACATTATAAGAAAATTGTATTAATTGATGTTGTAAACTCGTAAACATAACCTCAAAGAATAATCTAGGCTAGCTTTTGTTTTAGTATACTAGAGAAGGTCTAGCATGAACCGTGGCCTTGAGATGCTCAGTAGACTCGGAGTTTATTCGCATAGTGGTGGGTTAGAAAGGCTCAGTCTATTGCCGCACTCTGAACATAATACTTCGGTCTGGAAGCCCTTGTACGGATTTCCAATAAATATATTGTCTGTGCATGGTGTCCCTTCCCTCCAGCGGACGGAGTCCCCACTTGCTTAAATTCTTCCCTCCCGCCAGCGCATCTGAAAGCTCATGCTACAACTGACAAATTATACTACAGATCATGTCTTGATGTTAGACTATGCCCATGCGATTTTGTTGCTCACATACCTATATGACGGACCTATATGAGTTGATGATTAGAGTAGTACAAATACAGTTAAACAGTATTCTCTAGACATCATAAAGGCATCTTGTTGCTTCAAAACCCATGCTTCGGTTTATTTCGAATCTAGTTTTATTTAGAATATGTAGTCGTGGATATATAGTCAGTTTATTACCAAATTTGGATGAATCACTGTTTGGTGAATTATTTGATATTGTTATGTTATTAATTAATGAATTATAACTCAAGGTTAAGCAAATTTTACTATCTAAACAATCACCAAATACACAGACGTATTTATTCTAAAGCAAATCTAAAAGTCTATACCTGGCAAACATGCATGCCAAACTAATTCCCTGTATTTATCTTTACCAAATACTGTTTGTTCTGCCGTGTATAGGCGTTAGCGAATAGCAAATGAAATTATTTTAGCTGAACAATGTTTGCCCAGTTTGGAACTTTGATTGTTAAACGTTTAGAACTTTCTTATTGCGTGTCGATTAATAGTCGTGTATGAATTACCAGCAGGGGTATCCTTGGCTTCACTCGCTGATATAAATACATGACTGAAAGAAATATCTGGTAAATATTCACTAGCCTGAAAACGTATAGAGAGTTTAGTCCAAATCAATCTATTTCACATTTAGGATTACATACAAGAATGCGCCAAAAACGCAAACAACACCGGTTTTACAAATTTGTTTGAGGTATTTATTCACGTCTGTAAGAACATCTTAAATAAAATATTTGTTAATAGTTAAAAAAACATTAGGTCAGTCTCGGCGAATTCAGCAGTCAATTTACAGCTGCTTCACTAACTTAAGAAGCCATAGGCGTGATGCGCTCTTCTGATATCCTTATCTCAAAACCCAACCCCTGTGTAGTTCATAACCGAAACCCAAACCCTGTGTAGTTCATAACCGAAACCGTTTTCATGTATGGAGGATTGGATGGCTACAATAAAATATAACCCCACTAAGTGAATAACCAAGATTGCATTTATTATGTACATTTATTAATCATTTAGGTAAAACATAATGCCACACAAACTTGGTTAAAAATATACAATTATATCTTAATAGTTTTTTAGGTTATTCTTTTGAAAGACAAAACTGCATTATTTTAAAAGCCTTAAAATAAAAAATAATAAGGAATCCAGTAATTAATAAACTGAGATTTTTCATTTTATTAGTTTTATTTTGTTTTTTTAAGTTGCTCATTTGTATTCCTGTATTCCTTCTTATGTGTAGGATTTTGTTTAGAAATACATACCTAGACTGGATTCCACGTTCACCGTGCAGTACAGAGCGCCCATAAGCCATGTTATCCATACCACAGTCTCAGCTATACTAGCCAACTAAAGAACATCAACTCCCATGCAATGCTCGGTCAGTTGACGCAACCCGCATGACAATAAACGTGATGTTCCTTGTAATGGTAGTAACATGTCTATTCTCCCGTAAGACCTGTACTGCACGGCGAACTGGAATCGAGTTTAGGTCATAGATTTTAATTTAACAGGCTTAAGGATCTAAATTTACTTTTTCTTTACATCCTGAAACTAGATACTTAACGCTTTTAAAACTATTTTAATTTCTTAAATGATTTGTTTTTAAATTTTTGTTACTGTACTTTAAAAAAATTTCAAAACGTAATAATTTCAATAGATTTTATCGTTGCAATTGACATTTTATTGAATTGAAATTATTGAAAGTGTGCAGAATTTAAACTTAAATGAATTATACTACCTTATAATATTCCTACTATGGACAAAAAAAGCTAATATTGATCGTTCCTACCATATGCGAAATGCTGTTCAATTACCACCGCATCAAAACACAAGTCACGTGACGCTTTGCAACACTTAACCCAACCACTATTCACAACTAATAAATTCTCAGAATTGAATTCAATGCTATTAGTCATCAATTTATAAAACATGCGGTTGTATATGGTTTGTTTTTAATTTAATGTAAATCAAAGTTTGACTGGATTTTGTATCACTTTACAAAATAAACAAGCACAATGTTTGGAAAACGTATGTCCTCACAGATTCATTTACATTTAATGTCCAATTTACATTAAAAGTTTTAATTATCTCCTTCGCATTCAAATGTAAAAACACACAAAATCCACGCATTTTAACTTTTGCACATCAGTTTGGGATAAACGTTTTGTATCCTACTGTAAAATATCACCCGAGACTAAACAAAGTTGGTTTTTCGTCGGTATACTTTCCAATTGTTGATTGGCTGAGTAAGCGATCAAAACCGTACCAGTTTACTAAAAATTAAGTCACATCTTGTTTGTACCCCTGGTATAAGTAATAATATCCTCTTCTTGATCATTTATTCAATTAATATTGTAAGCCATGCCATTAATAAGTAATCAGGCAAGGACAAACGTGTTCCCATTTGCAAGCAATGTAGCTCTCAGTCTACTTTCTTACACAGTAAATTTTTATGGCTAACCGTATTTCGCCCAGAGGAAGTACTGAACTTGGTTTGATGACCACTACGGGGTGGAGTTTAAAGAGAACTGAAGGCGATTTATTGTATATATTAAGTTTTATTGGGTTCGGGATAAATGTAAACACTTTCAACGTTCGGCTCGTTTTTTTTTTTTTTAATTTGGAATTTGTTTCAGTAATTTCTTTAAGAGATTTGAATGATTTATAAGGTAACAGTAAATTATTTTCATGTCAACATATCATGAAGTGAGAGTCGTGTGGTTCAGTTTGCAATTTTGCTGATTTTAATTTTATTACATAACAGGTTTTCTATAATAGCATTTGCACAACCAATCTAAAACACTGAAAAAGTGTCAGAATCATATGAGTTATGATAAAGACAAATTATTTCTACCTGCAAAAATTGACAAAACAAAGAAAAACATACTTATCATATATATAATGCATCTATCTATTAATACTGTTTTGTGGTTGTTTGTTTCAAGGCTGTTTTATTTAGTTTTAATAAAGTTGTATAGCTGATAATAATTAATTTCGTAAAGTCATCAGTAGAATACCATTAAAAATAAACAGTACCAGAAACTGGCACATACTTTCTCACAAACATATTTAAATTATCAAATAGATTGACTGTGACTTCATAATTGTATTAAAGTAGGAGAGGGGATACATTAAAGTATGAGTGTAACTAATATATTATTATTATTAGCTAAACGATAATTAATTTTTAGAAAGGTGCACTTTTGATATGGTAGGGTACAAAGGGCTACAAATAAGCCAAATTTTATCAAAATCGTTAAAGCAGTTTTTTTATAGAAAAAATAAATAACTGATTTTTTGGGGGGAGTTGGCGAAAAAGGGGCTTGTTTTTCAAAAATGTTCAAAATCTTTTGTCGTGCATCTATAAAAGGCCCGATTGACATGTTTGGTGCAAATTTGTTCGAAATCGATTGAATAGACAGACAGACAGACATACAGACAGGCACTTTGAAAAAACACTTTTTTGGACTCATGTAGTCCCATAACAGATATTTCCACAAAAATATCAACATCGATTTTTGTGCGATCACTACACATTCTCTAGGCCTATACTATAGTGAGAAAGTAAAAATCATATTTCTAGTGAATTAAATATAAAAAATATCGTGTGAAAGTAACCAGAAATCTAAGAAACTATCAAGTTGTTACCAACTTATATAGAAAGAAAAATACTAACTAGACCTACATAAAACTTTATATATTTTTAAGGTAAAAATGATATCAAGATATACGATTGTTTGGTGAAATAAATTTATTTGAATGGTTATATTTAAATCAAGTTACTTATTCAATCTCTTCAAATCAATCGTGGGTACAAATTAAAAATCAATTTTAAATGTAGTATAAAGACTACTAAACTCCATCAAACCATTTTATTTATTAAGCAGTGGCGGAGATATGGTCATCCCAGACTTCGTTATAAGGGGGCCTACGAGACTATTAGACAATAATTTGTAATCAAATTAAGAACTAAGAAAAGATTGTCTAGAAATTATAATGGTTTGATAACAAACAAACATATGAAAGATCAATATCATGAAAGTACAGAAACCTTCTTATAAACTAGGCATTTCGAAAGAAAAATCGTCTATATTTTTTTACCATTGATCCGCCCTGTTTTTTACTTTCCTTACCCTATACTAGGTAAGGTAAGTATTGCGATCGACCCAAAAATTCGATGTCGAGTTTTCATAATATCTTTACGTTTCAAGGCCCCCTGAGTCCAAAAAATGCATTTTTGGCAATTGGTCTGTCTGTGTGTCTGTGTGTCTGTGTGTGTGTGTCCGGAGTGCACAGGACAAACGGCTGGACGGATCAAACTGAAATTTACAGGATATCTTCAAACATGTAAACAATTAAACCCATGTAAATTTGAAGCAAATCGGAGGTGGTGTCTTACCGTGGGAGCAGTTTTTAGCACATTTTTGGTATTTACTCCAAATTCCCTCTAACGATTTTGATTAAACTTTGCTAACATACTCTACTCCGACCCCCTTAACACCCTATGTACGCGAAAGACCGTTAAAAATTCGTTGAAAAAATGTATTACAAAAACCAAGTTATTTTGTTTTTATCTCTGAAATGGCTGCTCCTATCGACTTGAAAATGGCCTCATTCGATTCAGCGTCCAAAATAATGTCAAAAACGATACCCCACTCAACTTTTTCCATTTTTTTAAAAATTGCCCCCAAAAAGGGCGTTTTTGGGGGTAAAATTTTTTTTTTTAACTAGCCGTATTTGGTATCAAATTTGACATTTTGTGAGGTTAGAAATCGATTGAGACCAAAATCAGGTCCGTGGGATTAACCGTTTTGAAGTTAGTACCGCTTTCTTCGAAACGGATACTCCTATTAACTCGAAAATGGTATCATCAATCTCTCGCTCGAGAAATTTGATAATTGATACAGCATCTATTTTTGTAAGGAAAGTTGTGTGATGTGCACACTAGATGTTTTACAACATTTTCTACTGACCAATAGCGCTAAAACATATCCATGTAATAAAACCATGTGAAAACGTATTATTCAGCTGTTTTTTTATCTACGGAACATTCATATAATAGTATTTTTGTACGAAATATAAGAAATAATATACCACTCGACGACTGTCATGCCGTTCATTAAATCAGAGATACACCTGTATACAATAGTTGTTTTAAGTTAAAAATTATCCTAAACTAAATATTGTTTAATATTGTCAAACGTGTTGAGTTTCCTGGAAATAAAATCAAAGCACAAGTATCTTGGCAACAAACCCTCATTTACCATTCACCCCTACAATACGTTACTGCCTGAAGAGTTGTTATAACATCAACTCTACTTTAAACCGACATAGATTCAACCATCTCCAGAGACTTGTCTGCCGGTCTTGTGCTGTTCTGACGTGGTTCTAAACTTTACTTAACCCTTCGTTGACTGTTACTTTGGTTTTGTTCCGTGTGTTTGTACTTGTTAAATACAACTTAGCAATCTCAAGAGATGAAAATAACAATTTATTCAAACTATGCCTTTGTATTGTTTGTCTAAGATAAATGTGGGATTAGTTAGTTATAATGAGGTAAACATTTTAGGTTTACTCTATAATTGAATCTTTTGTACAGTTTCGTTTACCAAAATTAAAATTGTATATCAACTACAATTTTGTTAGAATAGCATTGACATAATTCTTTTAAGAATGATTTTTAATTGACTTAAGCATAACAATTATTTATTTAAATCACACTTAACAAAGTGAAACGATTATTTATTTTAAAACCAAATAGATTGACAGATTTACTAAAATGAATGCTTAAATATCTTAAATTGATGTTTAAATATTAATTTCACTGTAGTGTATTATATTAATAAAACCAACAATTAAAATACAACTCACCATGCAACAAAAAAATATACCTTTAAGTATTTTCATTTATAGAATTTTGTAAGTTCTATGACGATTTTATTTTGTATTGCCTCATAAGTTCTATTTAGATTTTATTTGTATTGTCTCTTAAATTCCATCGAGATTTTCATCTGTTATGTCTCTGAAGTTCTATCTAGATTTTCATTCTATTGTCTCTTAAGTTCTATCTAGGTTTTTCTTTGTATTGTCTCGTTGGTTCTATCGATATTTTCCGTTGTTGTCTTGTAGGTTCTACCTAGATTTTCATTTGTATTATCTCGAAGTTTCTATCTAAACTTTCGTTTGCATTGCCTCTTAAGTTTTATCTAGATTTTCGTTAGTATTGTCTAGTAAGTTCTACCTAGATTTTCCTTTGTATTGTATCGTAAGTTCTACCTAGATTTTCCTTTGTATTATCTTTTAGGTTGTCTCAAGATTTTCTATTTTAGTGTCTGGCCGGTTCTATCAAGATGTGTCCTGTATTGTCTTTTAGTTTCTTTCAAAATAGTGTTCCTTTGGTTATATCAAGATTTTCCATTATATTGTGTCGTTGCTTCTATAAAGATTTTCCTCTTTATTGTCTTTTAGGGTTTTCAAGATTTTACTTTATACATTTTGTTAATTGGAAAGTAATTTTACACTATACATACAATTTTAATGATCCTGATTTTATTATGTATTTTTTGTACGCATGCAGAGTAATTAAAAACTCGGAATGGATCTTTTGTGTTTCAACGGGTTTCGATACAACATTGTTATTCAAGAAAACCTTGTTGGACAACAATAGTTGCTTGTGTAGGAAAAATTCGACCGCCTTCAATTCAATTAGGAGGCATGAGTAGGAGGAATTGATTACTTCAATAAAAATACTACAATATAATTTATAACACAAATCTAATTAAAATCAAACACAGTAGTGCACATTTTAGTTTAATACGATGAATGGTAGAGATTTTATAATGGAGTTTAAATTAAATAACAGATGAAATCAATACGCCTAAGCCAATTTTCGAAAAATGTCGAATAAGTGCTGTTCAATTTACTTCATTCACAGTACAGAACTTACATCAATGTGTTTTATGTTTAGTAAGCATTAAAATATTGAACAAATATTGAACAAAATATTAAAACAAACGTTAACTTTACATTTAAAAATTATACTTACAAACGCAGCAGTCACCAACCTACTTATATTGTCACTTTATCGGATAGGTGAGGGCCACTCTTTGACACTACCCACCTTCAGAGGTTTTCCCACCAAAAAAAAATATATAATCTGTGTTTCGGTTTTTAATATTACTTCTCAGTTTCAGTTCTGAGAAGTACTATGTAGGTGGTTAAGGTTAGATGTATACTTTAGCTTTACTTGTTATCTTTACATAGGCTTAGATCTCTAGGTTTATGTTCTCTTAATTTTATTAGTCACTTGATAACGGAAATTTATTTATATTACCGAAACTTTGTGTATTGATTTTTTAACACACAAATGATGTAAAATGTTCGAATAACTAATAATAAACAAGTTTAAGTCTAAATCGAATTGATTATTACTACCGACAATACTATATTCTGTAAAACATATTTTAAACAAATCCTCAGCTTTACCATATGTTGAAAACTACTTTCAGTTTGAAAACTTGGAAAATATGAAAAAAAGTTGATAGAATAATAATTGAACACATATTCTTACAACTAATACGATTAGGAACTCAAACGCGTTTTAATGTCAATGTCGCCATCTTCAGTGAACTAATTTCAGTTTGATTATTGTAAATGGTTCATCACTGAAGATGGCGACATTGTCGTTGATACGCCTTTGAGTTGGTAAACGTATAACTTGTCATTTTGTGTTCAAGTTTTATTCTATCATTTTATCTTCTCACAAGTCAAACTCATTAGTTATTAATAAAAATAGCTATTCGTTCATAGCGGTGATATTTTAATAAAACCATAATATTTTTCTATTGATGATAGCAAGGTAAATAAGTTTATTATATCAGAACAATTAAAAACTGTATCCATTTTAAAACATATATCTTGAGTAAATAAATATATGAAGTTTCAAACAATTTATTTTTTAATGGTCATGTAAAACAACTTATTATAGTATTTTATTGTTTACGGTTAGTTTTAGTCATTTTTAGAAAAATGAAAGTACAAGGTGCAATGAAAATGATTTTGATACGTTCATTTCGTCCATTTTGAATACTGATTTTCTTAACGATATTTACACGCGACTTGCTTTCAGCCTTGCATAATGAAGGCTGCTTCTTAGAGCAAAGAATTCCATCGGGATTGCCCATTAACTTGAATTGGGGTTTTAATTACTTAGTTCAGGCTTATGTCAGGTCCTGGGTGTACATCTGGTGTACAAATGCAAAACAATGATTAGCAATTTAAATGATACAGTTAATTGTTATTGTAAGAATTTGTTAAAATCAAATTTGCATTTAAAACAAAAAATAACACACTAATATTTAACTCGTGTTGTTCACATGAAACACTGTTTCGTATCTTCTTCCATAACTGTGTTATTCTTCTGTTATGTTATATAAATAAAAAAACAGAACTCAGTTTCTCATAAAAAAGTTTAATAATTCAAACGCGTTTCGATGACCAGGACATCATCATCAGTGATGGTTACAATTAATGAGAAACTGAGTTCTGTTTTTTTATTTATATAGTGTTATTTCTCATAAGTCCAGTTCAAGTTTAAATTTTATTCTTTTATGTTGTTTAAACTCCCATAATTGAGTATGAGTACGTAAGAAAAGAATTTAGCGCTTGCGCAATGTTATTTTGTATAATTTGTCCCTCAACATTGTAACAGCTGATTTCATCTACCATCTGCAATACATCAACAACTATTTGAACCCTTTAAGGTTAGTTTACACATTTTAGGTTAAGTTGTGTATTATTATTATACTAGATAGATCTTCAGAAATAGTCACCAAAAGGGTTTTAACCTAAAACCAAAAAGTGCCCTTTAAAATATACCCATGAAAATAATAATATTGACATTTCATAATTTTTTGATAATAATGACAACATTTTCTGTCATTTAAAACAAACAGCTCTAAAATTGGCACGGTAGATCTTCAGAACCAATAGGGTCGCCAAACATTTAAGGGTTTACTGAATTATTACATAAGTAAGATAAATGATAATGTGCATAGATACATCTGATTAACAAAACAAATTCATCACAAAATAAGTCTGGAATATACTTTAAGTTTATGTTTACAACTTTGATAAAAACGAATGCGCAACACCTTTAAGGGTCTTCTATACTTTGCGTAAAATAGCAAAAACATGCACTTCGTACTAACGTGTTTCGGACGCCGTTTTTCAACCTGTGGAACATCTTAAATTGTTCTTAAAGGCTATGTGCTTAATTGAAAGATATCGACGGCAACTCATTTTAATCAACGGTTCAACTGAGTAAAAATCGATTATTTTGAATGCATTTTTGGGAGTTTTAAGCAATGAGTCCATATTTTAAGCTAACACGTAAAAAATATAGAGCCTTCTTTATAACTTAAAGTAGTTTCCCAGATTATTAATTTATAAATAGAATCCGAAACACATTACTACGAATGCATGTTTCAACGATTTTGCGGCTTGAGTCAGGCCTTTTTGCATTAAAATCATACTGTACACTCGGGAGTTTTCTTCAAGGTAAAGAGGAGGCTTAAGGGGAATCTTGGATAGTGATTTAAACTTATTTGCACTAAATAAGATTAATAACCATCCACGTGCGCTATACTCTTTTGTTCACTGTGAAGTATTAGGCGCTATTTGGGCCTACTTCTTATACTTAATTGTAGGCTACGTACATTTATAATCCCTTAAGACGAATACCTAGTTTTATACAGTTTGTTTGTAGGCCTAAATAGTTTCTTCTGAAGAAATCAGTGTCATATCAATATAAAGGGTATGGCTAACGTGTAAAAATACTGAAATGTGTGAATAGTTTAAAAAAGAAATCTAAGCCTGTAAGTCTGTAAGTAGTTAAAGGAAAATAAATTTACATTTAAAAAGCATTGATCAGCTGATAGAAAGCATTCAGTGTTGGTTCAGAAATCAGCTGTTTCTCTAACACTTCTAATCATTCAAGAAGTTTTTTTTCTCATATTAATTTATATAAACAGTTGACTACATACTACTTTAAAATCTTTTTTTGGTTTTTGTTATTGTACTTTTTTGTTTATGAGTTGGCCTAATTCATGCTGGTACATTTTAACCATTGTTATTACTTCTGTTATTTTACACTTAATACTCAGATTCAGACATTTACTAATACGTACCATAAAATATTTGAGGTTATGATTATTTTTACTACTTTATTTCAAATGTAATATGTATATGTGAACGTCGCAATGAGTTAGGCGTGCCTCTGATACATTTAGGAATACTGATATTAACTACATAGATTTTAAGTTTATAAATAGCTATTGTCTTAGATTTAATTAGTTTTTAATTACTTATATGAAATTTGCAAATAGTCCAAAAAATACCGGTTTTTATTAAATCGAACTAAATAAAATAGGGACTGCCTCAGGAAACACAGTCCTATACAAGCCTTTATTTTATTATTATTATTTTAAAAGGTAAACTATTTGCAATCAAATTTAGGTAAGTCAATAGTACAAAACCATTCTCTTTTTATTTTATATTTATCGCCTAACCATTGTCTTCCTTAATAAAACATAAATAAGTGTGTTAACCTTCAACCAAGAATGACTGAGCTGTTGAGTAATGTATGTATCCCAGTCAATTTATTTTTACTGTCATAGAAATTGCAACATCAGAAGAAATATTTAAATTTGACAAATTCTTTTGCATTAGATTTTTTACATGTCCAGTTAACCTAGAAAAAAACCAATGTTTGATTTGTAGATTGATTTCAATTACTTTGAAATGGATGCAAACAATGAATATATAACATATTTAGAACTTTAAGATAATTTGTACATAATTATAGATCATCAACGGAAAATAACTGACGGATATAAAAAAAAAACAAACAACCTTCAAACTTTGCAGTAACTGTTAAAATAGGGTGGACAATTTAATTGCATCTCAAAAAAAATGATACCTCGTTTTATCAATTGTTCTATAAATATGGCGTTATAAATTCAATATAAATTAATGACGTATAGATAGTTTGTTTATAGTTGGATTAGCTGTGACGTTACTATACATCACAGGCTATGATTGATATAATGGGTCATTAGTCTTGTTAGATCGAATTTCAATCACTTAGTTTACCTTTAATATGACCAACGAAGTCTTAAAATAAATTCCATGTAGTAGTTCAATCATCCAATTAACATGTAATTAAACTAAATGATTACATGTTTGAAAGGTGCTAATCAAATATAACAATAATATAATTAATTAAAATTTAATATTGTGTTACACAGGAGTTTGAATAATAACAACAATCAACTGCGATACATTTTGAAAACCACAGCTGGTTAAATATATTTGCAACACTGGTGTACATTTCATTAAAATTGAGATAATCATTTTAATTAACAAAATTCAATAATTAATTAACTGTGACAGGTTTTGTTAACAGAATTTATTTTATTTTCATACGTAATTTTAATTGAGGTAGTATTATTATAGTGACTATATTATGCTCGCTTTCCTCATTGGCTTCAATCCTAAATCCCCAGTTAGTTTATTTGCGAATGTATTCAATTCTATACGAGAAACATGAAAAATATCACTTGTACCACACAGTCGGTAAATATTTAAACCAATTTTAAATTTATTTTTAAATAAATGTATGGTAAATCTGAATAATTGCATTAATTATCATTATTATTACTTGAGATATACACAACGACATTTCAGTTATAATAGGCAATATGAGAAACTCAGTAGGGAAAATTAAATTTAGCTTGACTAATAGTTAAATTTGCCGCCATCTTGAAACTTAACAAAGCAATTTATGGTATGGATGATGACAGTTTCGTTTTTACAATATAAAACTCTTGGATACGGATAGCATGAGTTTAAAAAATATCTGTTCGTAAATAAAAGTTATTTTTTATCAACCATTTTGTAAATTTAGTTTAATTTATTTTAGATTGATAATATGTATGTTATTTTGTTTTGTACTACAAGGTACTTTA
Source organism: Philaenus spumarius (assembly GCA_018207615.1). Taxonomy (NCBI): domain Eukaryota; kingdom Metazoa; phylum Arthropoda; class Insecta; order Hemiptera; family Aphrophoridae; genus Philaenus; species Philaenus spumarius. The sequence continues at coordinate 30,812 of JAGFPH010006548.1, read as the reverse complement.
CTTTTAAAATTTAAACTATATAGTTAAATAAAAGTTAAAGTATTTTTTGTTTACAAAAAAAAAAAACTTTGCTGCCATTTTTAAACCTTACAAATCTAGTTATGGAAAACGTAATTCCGAAATCGTAAAAAATGATAAACAACACATTTCGGTTTATGCGCTATTTTAAAACTGTTTTAATGAAAATGCATTTTTTAAATGTTAACTAACTTTTTAATCAAACTAGCCTACATAATTTTGTACTGTCAAACAAGAATAAAATTTGGGAAAGAAGAATAAGTTCAAGGTTAGGCGGATGGGGAGGTATATACATAGACAAGGCAGCACAAACACTGGATACTGCATATTATCAAATTGTTTTGACAAATAGCTGATGCTCGATAGCAAAATATTGGTTTTAAAATATTTAGTAACAACTAATATCGTAAATGGAACATCAAATATATCTTTCCGTGTATACATCCCCGTGCACTTCCGTGTGCTAGTTTTGTATTTAATTAAGTGATTGGGAAGCCCTGTTGTGTAAATACTGTCTGGTATTTCCATTTAATTAATAAACCAACACATTGGGTAACTTCTATTTGTTTGGATGTTCAATTAATATTGACACTATTTTACGAGATACTATTTACACCTCGTTATTATTGCACTAGATTTATGTGAGTTTGCAATTAAAATCAGTTATATTTTATTTCTCTTATATTGAATATGTTTATTGTAAAAATAACAAACCGTTCACTAAAAGCTATAATTAATTTTCCATTCATTTCAAGTCATTAGCTCTGAAAAAATGTTACAACTCTTTTTACTTTGAAGAATTTACAAAAAAATATATGTATATTAATAACCTTAAGCAAACTAAACACGTGCATATATATTTAAATATAATATACTAGTGGACCCGCCAATGCTTCGCTATTGCTTGATTTACCTAACCTAAAATTATATTCAGTTTTTGATCCAAATCAGTTGTTGATCAAAATCAGCTGTTTTAAGCTTTTCATACGAACAGCTGCATTTTGTGCCCCTGATAAAATCAAAAGAAATCTTTCTTCTTCTTCCTTAAGAATGACCTTCCATAAGATTAACATTGAAACTTTGAGGGCCACTGGAGCGTAGCCTTAATGTCCTAGGACTTCGGTAAATGGCCTAAAACCTTCCCAGGGTTAACCTGTGTTACTATGCAAAATTTCAAAGCAATCGGATGGACGGTTTGGTAACGCATAAAGGACAAACATACAAACAGACAAACGTACAAACAGACGGACATACATTGAATTTTATATATATAGATTAATTACCTTGTAGGTCCGTCTTGTAACTTCAAGGGAGTTGATTCTTGACTAGTTTCGGAGTCTTGACCTCATCATCAGATAAGGCTTATTTTACTCAGATGAGCATTAAAAAAAAACAAATACACAAAACATCAACGTGTCTGACACCGTAGTGCACACTGGCATGACTGTCGGAGTACTGCCGCCAAGAGCTAACAGTCCAGCTGATAACGACCTCTGTTGGGCGCTTTTAAATGATTTAAAGCCGTATCATATAAACGATGCGATTGGAAGGAAAGTTGATCATTTAAGATGTTATCAGAAACACAACAACTTACTAGTGTTGTCAAGTCGAACGGTAAATATTAAGGTAGAAAGAGTCTTATTCAGACTGTGGAATAGCCGATAGTTTTGACTCTTTACACTTTTATTACGATAAGTAGACATCTGTGCCGAATGTCTTTTATCTGTACTTACTAGAGAACTCTACAACTGCTCGCTTCGCTCACCGCCGACGCAGCTATCGCAGAGTCTTTATTAATGACGAATGTTAAACTTATATACTGGACTAAAAAAGTAAATTAAGAGATGCGGCATAGCTCAATCGGCTAAGTCGTGGACTCGGGCCATGGGACTGGTTCCGAGTCTCGGAGACACCCGAACCTTTTTCAAAGCAAAAAAAAAATTAATTATTACAAATCTAAATGTCAATCAGTCAGTCAGTCGGTCAGTCTGTCAGTCTGTCAATCAGTAAAAAAAATGGCGCCCCAAAAATCAAAAATTCAAATTCTCTAAAAATTCCCAAAAAAGGTGGGCTTAGGTTAGGAACTAAAAGTCCTGAAAAAAAACACCCAAAAATAGGGGCGTGGCTTAGATTATAAACCGAAAAAAACCCAAGTAAGTGGGCGTGGTCAAAGGTCAATAACCTTCCCCCCACCACTTCCGGCGATAATCATTGCGGACTCTACTCTTTTACCTTTGTACAAACAAACATAACTTTATTTTATACATTTAAAAAATGGCGACCATTTAACATTTTTAATGTAAAATATTTCTAAAACCGTTAACTTTACAAAACAATTTAAGGCTCGGCAGACCCAGCCACCATCTTGAATTTCAACTCCCATAAGAGCAATGTTAAACGGGTAATAAGATTACTGGAGTAATAATGATCAGAAAATTATTCTGAATATGTCATTTTAAAGGCTAAGACCATCCGAATGTGGATGTCTTTTAGTTTTTTAAATTCTTTTTTAAATAAATTTGTTCTTCGACTTAACTCAAAGTCAAAGTTTGCGATTTTTTTCCTTATTCAATAAAGCAAATATCAAAAATGTAAAAAGACATCCACATTCGAAGTTTAATTACCTTTCAAATAAAAATAGTTTCAATAATTTTGGATAATTTATGACGAAAAAATCCTATTTATTGTGGAAGCATGTACTCGCCGAATATGCGTTCCTTATCGAGTGTTTAGCCCGCACTCTGGTTTTTATCACATCAACTTGTTGCTCGCGGAGGAATACTAGAAACATTATTAATCCGTTAATTTTGAATATGTGAGAGAAAGCTGTGTTTAATAAAATGTGTAGATTTTTCAATATGTCCTATAAATATGGGTATTCCAACTCAGTATTGGATTATGACCCATGCTTGTTAACAATATAACTAATAAGGTTGTATTTACATAGCATAGCCCATGTTACTTAGGAGATTATGTACATTGGTTAAAAACAAACAATTTAATCGGATAAATATTAAGTCGTTTCAAACAATTCATCATATTTACCATACTGTACATATATTAATAACTTATGAACCAAATTAATAATTAATTTTCCGGCTAACAAGATGTAGTGGTTAGTTATATTTGATATTATAGTCGCTGTACATATATTTTTAACATGTGAACCAAATTCATTGCTGATTTTTGTTAACATCTTGCGATTCGAACTTCGACTCAATGTATGTCGTACATCCGCTGTGTGTATAGCAAAACCTACGATCATTGCTCCAGCCTCCAGACCCGCTAAAATAAAATGACTCATACTTTCGTTTTGCAAGTAGCACTAGCAGAGTAGTGTTTGTCCAACAGAGGCGGCCTTTTCCGAGAAAACTGTTCCCTCGTGCCGATCGGAAGAAATTTTGCAGTGAAGGCAATTAGTTTGTTTTATCCTGACCTCGTAATCGTAAATTCCTTCAGTAGTGCGTGAAAAATAGATAGACTGAACTTCGTATTTGATTTATTATTTTTATCGTATTGTTATGTTTATCGTATTATTATTATTATTATTTACATTTTTGCAGTTAGATATCGTATAATTATTACCATTCGAATTGTTATAGTTACCGTATTTGTATAGTGTTTTTAAATTTTTTAAATTCTTATTTTTTATACAGTAGTTACCGTAACACTATTCATATTAGTTTAGTTAATTAATTCGAAAGCATATAATTAGTATTTAATTTTTAACCATAGTGTATTGTGGGATCTAAATCCATAAGACAAATTCTGAAAACTAAACAACTCGGCGGAGATAGACTAGCTGAGTGGTATATTAAATTTGTTCTTTATTTTAACTAGTTTCGTATTATTACTGGAGTTGAAACCAGTCTGCATTTTATTCAACTTAAAAGTAGGAGAAAATTATAGTCTTTAATAATAAATTCGAGTTTTGGAGTGAAATGTGGGTTTTTGAGGAGACAGCCGAAATACGACAATTTTCAACTAGCGCTTGAGTCCGAACGATTCGTCGGAGAAGAAAACCTAAATTGTAAATTTTGTAGGAAATTTTATGTTCTTTCATTTTGAATAAGAAGGTTATTTATGAAGAGTTGATAGTTTTCGAGTTAGCCTATAAGAAAAAAACCATTCAAAAATGAGATTTTAAAACTTTTTTCCATTTTTTTTTTTCAATGTTGCGTCACGAAATTTTGAGGCAGACCTCAGATTCGGATTCAGCACCCCAAAAAAACACATATTTACAATGGAAGAAATCAAAACTACCCCAAAATTTTCCCGCTAGGGGCTCTTTGGAGCACAAATTAACTGTATTATCATAGCAATGATCATGAAATGATAATAGATTAAATTACTCCAAATGAAGAGAGTGTCAACATATTTTATATTTATATTTTATAATCGTCCATACTTACTGGTGTATTCAACTTGTAAAACAAATTTGATGTTGATATTCCAAAAATTGACGAAACTGGAATAGATTGAAAGGGCTACAGCGTTCGGTAAGCAAAAAAAATCGTTAGGCTCGATGATAAGTCTGATGGCTCTAGCTCATCAAATTTTTAAAATACCAACTTGAGTCTTGATATATAAGTTAAAAATAAGCTTTTCTCTTCCATACCAAGTTTTAATTCGATATATTACAAAATGGCCAACTTAGATCTGCTATACGTATGGACGGAAATGATCATATAAAAACACATTCATTGATAATTATGCGTTCATAAATTTGCTGGCCTATTTAGTTTAAAATTATGGCAGATGTATAATTTTTGTATATTATATGTATACATATATTTTTTAGGTATATTTCAAATTTCTTACAAATTGGATTATTAACTTG